>JAPPVO010000059.1:75364806-75413355 GCA_030407325.1 Camellia japonica
CCAGTAGAGTATGGGCTGTATTATGCAGTTTAAGCAGTGATTTGTATGAATTGTTTGCTGTTAGTTGGTTGGTTATCTGATTATCATAGTGCAAGTGCTCAAATTACAAGTATTCACTTTTTCAGACAACAGATCGATATCATTTACATTTGAGGTGTAATATGATGCAATACAGTGCAAGGTATGAAATATACACAAATGTAAACACTCTTTTAGACAAAAGTTTGTTTCATTTCATATCATCTTTTCAAGTACATAAATTTTGGAAACAAAATCTGCCTGCGGCAGTACAAAGTACCCTAACTACTAACAAAAGGGGAAAGTGCAAAAAAGAAACAAAAAGAGAGTAAAAAAATCTGTATCAAATGTCAAAAATGACTCCGAGGCTGTCAGTCTGTCCTAGTCCTCTTCCTGGACGAAGGTCCAGGAGCGTCATCAACAGAGGCACCACTAGGGGCATCACCGTCTGAGCTCGAGTCCGAGCCATCATCGGTCTCCTCCGCCTCTGTCTCTGCCTCAGACTCTCATCGAACCGGAAGCCCGCGAGCTGCTCCCGACATGAGTGCGCCCCCCTCTGGTGCGGGGATATGCTCTGCCATCCCGAGTAGAAATGGGAGGTCCAGCTGGAGCGCCGCCCACCGGAGGAATCTGGAAGGGAGGCTGAAAAAGCATGAAAGGCAAATGTGTCAGAATACTGTGAGCAGTAAATCAAGTGCAGAATACAGTGTATGCGTACAGTGTGTGAATGCCGTGAGCAGTAAATCAGTGCAGAATGCAGTGTATGAGTACAGTGTATGAATGCCGTGAGTGGTGACTCAGTGCAGAATGCAATGTGTGAGTACAGTGTATCAGATGCCGTGAGCAGTTTATCAGATGTTGTGTTATGCATCAGATTATGTAAAGCAGTTTGTGTATGGTTTGAGGCTGTGGTCAGGAAGAACATACCGGAATGCTGTAGAGGGCTAGGAGGTCGAATGTCCGCTGTAGCATCCCCATCATGGAGGCATTCATCTCCAATGACTGCCGGGTGTACCCAGAAGACGCCTGCAAAAGTGTCAGATGCATCAGTGTTCTGTGGAATATCAAGTAAACCGAAATGAAATGACTGTACGAAAATGCAGTAATACATACCGGAGGCAAGTCGGGGACACCGACAAACTCATGGTCAGCTGGTGGAGGAGCAAAGGGGATCTGATAGGTCGCCCCACCCTGTCCTCGGAAAGTCAATGAAGCGGGCAGAGCAGGCCAACCGGACCCCCGCCCTCGCTGAACTCCACCCCTGCCACGGACTCGAGCCCTCCTCGGCGCTCCCCCTCCAGCCCCCGCTCCCACTCCAGCCACTGGCGCTACTGGTCTCTCTCTCTCTACTCGGCGGCCGCCGTTCAGAGGTCGCATGATAAAGGTCCGGACGTACTCCAAGTAATCGCCCTCGCCTCTGAAGTGGTCTGCCTCCCAGCCAATGGTGTAGTCCGCCATTTGCTCGGCAGTGAACCTCTCCGTATCCCGCATGTGCTCAGGAGGATGCACCGGGACCATCTGCTCAAGTAGGCCTAGGGTCTGACGCAAGAAACGCTCACCCAGGTACCAAGCCCGACAGACTGGGCCCTCGAGCAGAATCCGGTAACGCGAGGTCTCATCGGCACCGGCAAACTGATCCCGCGTCACGGCTGGCAGTGGAGCCCACGGCTGCCAGGTGACCTGAATATGAAATACAGTTTGTTACCTACTGATATTGCAAATATGCAGTGGAAAGGCGAAACCTAAATGAACTGCAAATAAAACATACCTCCGCGGGGGTGATGGTGTCGAAGTAGCGGCGGAAGAAGCTGAATGTCTCCCGTGGCCTCCGGGTGCATCTCCCGTCAAAGCGGCATGAAAAAGGGACAACCAGAGGGGTCTCTGCATCGGGTACGGGAGCGAGCCTAGGAAAGTAGGCGTAAACCCACAACTGCAAGATAAATACCAGTGCATTTATCAGATAAAGCAGAATACAGAATAGAAGGCAGAAATAGCAGAGCAGTGTTGTGCAGTGTATTGTGCAGAGTGTACAGTGTGAGCAGTGTACAGTCAGTGTAAAGCAGAGTTTGTGTGTGCCGTGTGTACAGTATACAGCAAGTGTAAAGCAGACTACAATGTGTGCAGTGTGCAGAGTACAGAAAATAAAGAACGGAAATGAAAGGCAGAAAAAGAAATGTACCTCCCAAGCACGCCAGTAACCCCCGACCAACTGTCCACTGCCGCGGGAGGCTGAGCTCATATATCCAAAAAGGGTGGCCAGAGCGGCACCCCCCAGTCATAATGCAGAATGTCTCTGACATCCACTAGCACGCTGAGAAGGCAGAGAGGCACTGTGTTCGCCCGGTCGGCGAAGATGGTCGTCCCAAATAGGAACATGAGGAAGCCGCGGGCATATCTCTCCACGGCCTCTAGGGTCATCGGAGCTGCATCAACGAGGAGGGGCTGGACCCGGAACTGCACCTCGAACCAGGAATACCGGACGAAGCCGGGACGCGCGAGAGGCGGTGCCGCGCCAAGCAAGTAGACCTGAGCCGCGGTCCACTCATCCATGTCAATGTCAAAGGGGATCGGATCACCCCCTACCCCGATGCCGGTGAGCATCGAGAAATCGTAAGGGGTCATCGTCATGTCCCCGGTCGCAGACAAATGAAACGAATCGGTGGTGTCCCACCACCTCTCTGCCAGAGCGGCAAGGAGAGGTCTGCATGTCGTGAGCTGGGAGAGTCCCCTGCAGAATGCGCCAAAGCCAGCCTGGTCTACGATGCGCCGAACTGCGTCAGGAAGCTCAGCATACCACGCGCGAGCGACGGTATTCCCATACCCACGGATGGTATGGGAATCTCCCTGTTTTCAAACAAATAGTTATGAAGCAATATAAAATGTACAGTTTTGAAGAAACAGTCAAAATCAGTACAAATTTGGCATGCGTGCAAGTTTATCAGATTCAAACAGATACCGGGTGCCGGTGTGTTTACAGTGAACTACTACGTGTGATGTGTCAACGTGTTTGAGTGGTTCAGTACGAATTTGGCATGCGTGCGTATATTCAGATTCAAACAGATACCGGGTGCCGGTGTGTTTACAGTAAACTACAACGTGTGATGCGTCAGTGTGTTTGCGTGGCTCGGTGCAAATGTGGCATGCGTGCAAGTTTTTCAGATTCAAACAGGTACCGGGTGTCGGTGTTTGCAGTGAAATACGGTGTGTGCCGTGGTTTGAGTGGTTCAAGGCTAGTGCAGTGTGTGCGCGTGTGAGCCTTAAACAGATAATCAGTTGCAAACGTGTTTGTAATCAACGACAATATACTGTGTTTCAGTGTATCGGAACTAAGCAGTTAAAGAATGCAACCAGTTATGACAATTGGCAGTAAAAAAGTTTTACATTGCAGAAAGTAAAGCAGAGAAAGAAAGTTACCTCGGAAGCACCGGAGGATAGGTGGGAGGCAGGCTCGCGTAGCAGCACCTCGGGGTCCAACGCCATGTCGAAACTCCTGAACTGGCGCAGTCCGTCGGGTGGCAGAACGTGAATCGCCGGCCGATAGGTCGCCGGGTCGAACGGGCGCTCGCTCAACGGGAGGAGCTCGACCTCGGGATCCATCTCGTGATCCGAAGGAGTCCCACCACGTGGAATGTCGTCGGCCATATCGAGAATGATGAGAAAATGGTCGAGGGATGAAAGTCGGGTCGGAATACGAAGAGTCAACTGAAAAGTCAACCCCCCCGGGAGGGCGAAAAATGGCCGGAAAGGTCGGGATGTGAAAAGGCACGGAAATGAAGAGGTAATCGAGGGGAACAAGTCCCAAAAAGGTGAAAATAGCAAAAGGAGCGTCGAAACGAAGTTTCAATCGGTCGAAAATGTTCGAAACGCGATGAACTTCGCGAATCGAACGACGAAAAAGGCGCGCGAACGCAAAGAAATGAGGAAATGAGGAGAGAAAAAGGCTCTAGAGAGAGAGAGAGATGGTTTTCGGCGGAGGAGAAATAAGAAAATAGGGTTTAGAAACCCTATTTTAAAACACCCGAAGCGAAAAGTCGAATCTGCCCCGACTCAGCAACTTTTTGCCGGTCGGCAACATTTTGTGCCGGCCGGCATAATATTGTGCTGATGGAATTCTTTTGTAGCCGGTGGATAGCCGGTGGCCTCCTAGCCCGGCCGGTGGTGTTCCCACAGCCTTGTTTAGGCAATATGAGTGGTTTTTGGTCTTCAAAGCTCAAGAAAGTGCAAGAAAGTGTATCTCCGATGCTCAACCGGCCTCCGTTTTGACCTCGGACTGCGTCTTCTGTACGTGGCACTCAAATTTGTGCAAAGTTGTATCCTTTTTCCTTTTACAAGATTCAAAAGTTGCCCCTCGTGCGTTGCATGCATTCATCATGTTGTCTGGTGCGTTATGTCGCACCGTCATGTACATCCCTCATGCATTGTCATGCATTTTATTACAAGCGTTGTTATGCATTATCATGCACCTCAATACATACATCGCCTCGCACATCATTCGTGTTGTCATTGCTTCGCACATCATTTGTGTTGTCGTGCATCTCCTTGTTTTGCATTATCATGCATTTCAAACAAAAACGTGCGTTGTCGCGCACTCGAGTTCACTTGCATTGTTTTCCATTCCGTGTGGCACGTGTGTCACACTTGCATTGTTTTATGTTTCGTGAGGCATGCGTGTCTCACTTACATCTTCTATTTCGTGAGGCATGCGTGTCTCACTTACATCTTCCATTTCGTGAGGCATGCGTGTCTCACTTACATTTTACATTCCGTGTGGCATGCGTGTCACACTTGCATCATTTTACATTCCGTGTGGCATGTGTGCCACACTTGCATCATTTTGCATCCTTTGAGGCACGCGTACCTCATTGGCTTCATTTTGCATCCTTTGAGGCATGCGTACCTCATTGGCTTCATTTTGCATCCTTTGAGGCACGCGTACCTCATTGGCTTCATTTTGCATCCTTTGAGGCACGCGTACCTCATTGGCATCATTTTGCATCCTTTGAGGCACGCGTACCTCATTGGCTTCATTTTGCATCCTTTGAGGCACACGTACCTCATTGGCATCATTTTGCATCCTTTGAGGCACGCGTACCTCATTGGCTTCATTTTGCATCCTTTGAGGCACGCGTACCTCATTGGCTTCATTTTGCATCCTTTGAGGCATGCGTACCTCATTGGCTTCATTTTGCATCCTTTGAGGCACGCGTACCTCATTGGCTTCATTTTGCATCCTTTGAGGCACGCGTACCTCACTGGCATCATTTTACATCTCTGTGAGGCACGCGTACCTCACTTGCATCATTTTGCATCCTGTGAGGCATGCGTGTCTCATTTGCATATCATTTTCCATTCCTTCATGGCATGCGTGTCTCACTTGCATTATACATCACATTGTTTTGTTCGCTCTATGGTCTGGCGAGACCTTAAACACGCACGGTCTAGGAGACCTTAAATCCTTGGGAGGTGCAAGACCTTCGGTGCATTGGTGTGCACGGCAAACATGCATTGTCATGCATTGCATCCCGGTCTAGGAGACCTTAAATCCTCGAAAGGTGCAAGACCTTCGGTGCATTAAGGTGCACACCTCATTGCATTTGGCATGCATCTCAAAAGTCGCGCGTTGGCGCGCATTTCAAAAACATCATGCATCATCTGCATTCAAAAAAAACAAAAAGAAAACATGCATTGTCATGCATTGCATCCCGGTCTAGGAGACCTTAAATCCTCTGAAGGTGCAATTCCTTTGGTGTTTGTCGTGCCCGAACGACTTCCGATGGTCTGGTAAAGCCACCAGCCTGTGTTTGCGGTGAGTTCCTAGGAGACCAATGGGGACGGTGAAAACTAGAGTTTGAACGGCTCATGCCTAGAACGCAAAGGTTCGGGATTTTTGAGACTAAAGTCTGGTTTAAATACCCAGAGGGTGTACCCTCGGCTTGAAATCTGTATGGAAGCCCCATAGGTTGAGGCGGCGTGTCTACGCCTCAGTTCTGGATACTGAACCAACCTAGTATATCGCCCTGTTGGGAGAATAGGGAAAACTGCAATCGCAGCCATTGCATCATACTGCATTTGTCATGCATCATTGTAGATATTGCATTGTCATGCATCATTGTAAATAAATCATGCATATGTCATGCATCATTAATAATATTGCATATGTCATGCATTTCAAAAATCCAACAACAAAAAAAACATGCATATGTCATGCATTTCGTTGTAATATAGTGCATATGTCATGCATTTGTTTTGTAAATATCCATTCCATTGTATATTGCATTTTAGTTGCATGCATCTACTGCATCATCCCCCATTTATGGCTTGCGCCTTTCCTTGTTGAGCTTGGTCTGGTATGTGTCCATACTTTTCACGTCAAAGCACAGTTCTGCACGCGTACAGTTCTGTGATTAGATGCGGCTTGTATGCGTGCATCCCCTTCCTAGTCAAAATACGGTTTGGCTACACGCCATATCCATTTCTATTGCATTGTAGTGTAATTATTGCATCCGGCATTAGGATCATTGTTCTTTCCCCAGCGGGTTGTCACCCCACTTATGTCATTCCATCCAATACTTGTTCTTGTGTCCGTCTACATCACTCATAGTTCAGACATCGTTCTATGGTAGACGGACTTGTTACTTCCATCAATCTATTTGACATATGTGTAGTTTCGAACCGCTCATGATTGAGTCATGATTCAATTGCTCTGCATTTAGTTTGCATAGTTTCAATTGCATTGCATTATCATTTGCATTGTTTATACATAGTTTTCTATATATTGCATATCATTTTGCATTCATCATTGCATTGTCATGCATGTTGCTAACAATATCATACCTGTTAAGTTTGTTTTCTTTTCAGGCACGATATTGTATGTACGGTTCATTTGAGGCCGGTGCAACCGGACGAGCCGCACAGGTATTGTATCCTCCGAGTGAGACGTGTTGAGAATTGCATAATTCTCTTACATCCTTTCTGCATTGTAGTGTAGATTGGCGTATGCTAGCTTATAACTGTTGCATGCGTGCTTCATTACGGCTCTCTTTGCATGATCATAAGTTATGCTCGGCTTCTTGCATTGTCTTGCATTTTGCCCCTGCCTTCGGGCGCATATCTTGTTTGTCTTGCATGTTTGTCCAAGTCTTCGGCCTTGTCAAAAATGGGTCGTCTCTGGGCTTTGACATTCACTCCCGTCATTGTTATGACTTTCGAGTTCTGTCAAAGAGGGGCAACTGTAGACACCTCATTTTTGACCGTCCTCAAGACTTGGACGTCACCGCTTGAACACTCGGTGATTATCCTTGTTTGTGTTTGTTTGGAGTTCTCGGCTACACGCCTTGTCTCAGGATCTCCGAACTCGATTGTTTTGTGTCTGGTTTTGCACCAAACACTTGTGTTTTGCCTTGGAGGGGCAGGGAATGCCTTTTGAGGCATCCACACACACCACCGGCAGTGGCTAGAGGCCACTGGCTGTTTTTTGTTGCCACCAGCAATATATATTGCCGGTCGGCACTCTTTGTTGCCGGTCGGCACTCAATTTTGTCAAAATGACAATTTTGAGTGGCTGACCACTGTTCATCTACTTTTTATAGATATTTTGTGCCAGCTGTGATAGCTGGCACCCACCCCTTTCCCCTCCATACACGTGTATGGAGGGATTTCCCTCTTGGATGGCTTGTTTTGTAAGCTTTACAAGAGGGAATTGCCTATATAAGAGAGGGTCTTCTCTTGGCATTAGGGTTAGACACTTGTTAGACATTTTAGACAGCTTTGGAAAAGCTTGGGTTCTAGGGTTAGAGTTAGATATATTTTCTATCTCCATAAGTGCGTGTTTTGTGCCATTTTTGCTCACACACACGCACTAACACACTATCTCTTGGACTTGAGACCCTTGGAGGCTTGTTTGAGTGTTTTGGAGGTGGATTCAAGCCAAGAAGGGCTGTTGGAGCATCATTTGTGAAGGTGGTCTTCAAGGGTAAGAAACTTCCCTTTTATTCCCCATTTCTGCATCCTATTTCTACCTATCTTAGAGATGTTTTTGTGTTTAGTATATAATACAAAAAAGTTCTGTTTTTAGGCCCTCTTGATTGTTTGTTAAGAGTGTTTTGTGCTTTGGGTGTGTTTGACCACCCTTAGGCCTTGAAAGGCCTCATTTTTGTTCTCTTTTGTACAAGTTTCGAGACTTTGGTGTTTGGGCCTCTTCACCACTGAAATCTTGAGGGATTTCAGTGGTGGAGATGGTGCCTTGAAGTCTCCAAAAGGGGAGGGCCACCCCCTCTCCTTGTTGTCCTTGAAAGGGACCATTTTTGGTCTCTTAAGGAAGTCTTTGTTCAAGTGTGTGTTGAGCATGCCATGGCTGTATTTTATGCTTATATTGCCATGTTATAACTTTGTATTAAGTTGGTTTTGGCACTCCATGCATGTTTAGTATAGTTGCCATGTAATGCCTCCTTGATCACTTAACATGCCTTAGGTTGTGTGCCTTTGTTTTAGCATGTTTTAGGCTTAGATTTGTGAAGTTCTTATGCTTATTTTGCCATGCTTTAGGTCTATCCATAGTTGTTTGGATCGATTTTGGCATGCTTAGTATAGCTCCTTTGCATTTGTGGCTTGCCGGGCTTATACGCCTCAAGTATGTGAATGTGTAGCTTGTGTTGCTTGCATCATTTAGGTGGTTTGGAACCATCCAACATGTAATTTCAGTCCCTTTGGTATGCTCATATGCTTGCCTTAGTTGCCTCTTTGTTGCTTTGAGAGCATGTGTTGGATGCCCTATGTCTTGACCATTGTACATGCCTTTGAATTTGAGCCACTTAGATGCCATCTAAGTAGTCCTTTGGGCTTGATTTTGTGTGCTAAAACTCTGATTTTAGTTGCTTAAGTCTTGCCATGTTAGGTCTTGTCAAGTGTAGTTCAATGCCTCATGACTTACCTCAAGTACTTGGACCATGCTTGCATGCTTATGCTTGACATTTGGGTTGGTTAGGCACCATATTTTGACATGATTTTAAAGCTTTTCATTCCATGCCAATGGTCCATGTTTAGCCTCTTTCAAGTGTGTGTGAGACTTGCTTGCTTAATGCTTAGGTTTGTGCCTTAACATGTGCATGCATGTGTGTGTACTTAGCCTTCATTTTTGGGCACCTTGGCCACTGATTTTAGGCCTAATTAGAGTTTCCTAGATCATGTTTAAGTCCATCTTTTCATTGGTTTGCCTTGCCTCATGACTCGCAAGTTTGGTTGCATAGGTTGCATGCCTAGTGTGCATTGTTTGTTCACATGCTCATGTTGCATCCCTAGCTAACATGATTAGGTTGTAATGCATCTTGCATGCATGCCTTGTCCCTTGATTTGGTGATGGGGATTGGGCTCTTTGATTGTTTGACTTGCATTTCATTTGACATGAAAGTGCATACATTGGTTCTTTGGGCCATCATGCATGAAAATGCACGATTGATGGTCCGAGAACCAAGGACCATGTCCCTTTGAGTCTCAAACGTGATAAGGGGCTTGGTTGGTGCATAAATGGCTTGAATTGTATTGCCATGCAAGATTCTGCCCTCTGCTGCTGTGAGTTGCAGGTTCTGCAGGAACTTATTGCCGGCCGGCAGTATTTAGTGCCGACCGGCAGTCAATCGATGGCCGGTGGATCTATTTTGTGCCGGTGGCCATGTCCTAGTGCCGGTGGTCATTTCCTCCAGCCGGTGGTAATCCCCCAATGTCCTGAGAGGTATTTCTGAGACTTTGGGAATTTTCAGAAGAGCAAAGCAGGAAAAACAGAGGCAGGCTAGGCATGGCAGTGCAATTCCGAGCGGAATCCGAGCGCACATGCATCTGGCCCTCTTCCCGAGGCGGTTTACTATTTTTCTTAGATTAATTAATTTGTTAATTTAATTAATTTGTAATATTTAATTAGCTTGCGTAGTTAGTTAATTTATATATTCTTTTGGTCCCTCTGGGCGAGGGCAAAGTTGTAATAAGCGTGTGTGAGTGTGTGTATGTCTTCCAACCCCCACTTCTTTCCTCCCTTTTATTTACCTGCTTACGATGGTAGATTAGGGCACGTTTATTTTAGCATACCTTATGCAATGCATGCGTGCATCCATACATTTGTCGACATGCACCGGGCTCGGTACATCATACAAACCGCATTGTATCTTCAAATCTAAATTGAATACGTGCATCGAATGATTGTATTTCACATGCCATTTTAGGGTTAGCCGAGCCTACTCTAGATTGCACCCTTGCCTGCGATGCATTAGTCACTCTAACATGAACTAGGGCACACATGTTTGCTAACTAGTTTTTTGTTTTGGCACGGAGTACGATGTAAGTATTTATGCTTTAGCATATCGCATGCGTGTGAATGTTAACATGACAGTAGGCTTACCATGTGGCTAAATGCTTATATGAGATAAACTGTGTGAATGCCTGTGGGTGGAGGTTGGATTGCTTGAGTTGGAAAAACTCGTTGAAATCCGTGTTTTAACCTACTTGAGAGTAGCAAATTTCGAAACGCTTTCAAAACGAACGGATATGCAATGTTTATTCCCAAATTAGGCAATCTAGTCTATACTTGTTTGCTGTGCGCATAACATAGTAATTCTAGGCTAATAACCGGAATAAGAACACATAACGTTTTCAAAATCGAATATCACGGTTAGTAGAGGCCGGTCTTCGGACCGGGCGAAAGGGGGTGCTCATAGCTGACCTTCCCCGATCGTACCCAAGCTCCCGAGCCAAGACAACTTTGGTGATGACGGACACGTCGCCTTCGGCACCGAGTCAGGGTTTCCTAAATTTCCCATTTTAAAATATTTAGGTGGCGACTCTGTATCTGGCAAAGCAGTCCATGTTTGGCACTACTTTTCAAAAATCTGTTTTTCTTCAAAACGATTTGCCAGAGTTGGACTCTTTGGTTCAGATTACGAACCGCAACAAAACAAAAACAGGGGAGTCCGAACTGTAGAGTGAAGCCCCAGGGCGCGTCTACAGGCATACGCAATGCAATGATCGAACATGCGATAACATGGACCATATGGCATACACAATGCAAGATGGACTTAAACCAAGATGGATGGACCTCAGCCGCACCCAAATCAGTGGCCAAACATGATGAAAACAAGGCAATGACACACACACAAGCATGCACAATGCAAGGGATCAAAGCCTAAGGTACGAGATACAACTCTACAAAAGCATTGAAAGGATGAAATATTGCATACAATAGCACAAGTTCCAACTCTGAAATAACATGCAACATGGTCCCGAATCACGCAAACAACTCACACAATGCATATTGGAAGGCTCAAATACCGAAACTAGTGAAGCACATTACACTAGAGGTATGCAAAGCGATGCTCAAATGACAAAACCAACCCCAAACAGTCCCTATGCAGGCCCAAAATAGTAGCAAAATGGACTAAGATGATGGTTTGAAAGGTACAAAAATGAAGCTCATGCAATGGTCCATAAATGAGGCATACAAGCACAACTCTCAAGCGCATTTAAAGAGTGATAAACATGGGAATATGGCAACCTTATACGCTCTGAAATATCATGCTTAATGATGCCAAAACATAGAAACACCTCAAGTTAAGCATGCAAGGGGGTTCAAAACTCAAGGCTAGGCAAGGGTATTACACTAAACCATGCATGGCAAGCATCATTCGACCAAGAGGCCTAAAAACAGAGCTGAGGCAGCCCAAAATATGAACAAAATCAGTTTAGAGCATGGCCAAAATGTGCTAGAATCAAGGGCCAAAACTAGTGAGCATGGTTTACACTACAAGCATGTGAAGCATTCAAGAGGCCACTGAACCAGCAAAATACAGAGGTATGACATACCAAATAATGACCAAAAACCCACTGAAATATGACCAATGCATGTAAGAATGACATGCCCCTTTGATGAGCTATGAAGAGGGTTATTCTACACATGCAAGAGGCGAACCCTAGATGACAACACCAACTCTGGACAGAGCCTAGGCAGGCCCTAAAAGTCACCAAAAGGGGCCTGAACCAAGGCTTGGAAGTGTGAAAACAAAGGCTCCTTTGTAAGGCCAAAAATGCTAGTAGACAAGACAAGGAGAGAGAGGGTCACCCCTCTCTGATTTTGGCCCTCAAAACCACATACCAACCACTGAAAATCCGCTAGATTTCAGTGGCTAAAGGGCCAAGCAAAGGTCAACACAAAGGCCCTAAGGCATGGCTCAAAACAAGGCAAAATAGAGCATACAAGGGGGGTAGATGACCCCCAACAACAAAATGGCCTTAAACAAACATGAAAAAAAACTTTAAAATGAAGCTTTTCTTAGTTGACAACAAAGCCTAAATATGCATGCAAATAAGGCTAAGAGAAGGATCAAAATAATGCTTAAAAGAGGGAAAAGCGATTACCCTTGAAGCTCAGCAAAACCAGCAAGCTTCTGGACCAAAAAACTCAACCTTTGAGACCTCTCAAGACCCTCCAAGAACTCAGTAACAATGGTGGGGTGTTAGGCTATGAGGTGTGGTGCAAAAGGCTAAGAATAACACACTCTTTAGGGCCAAAATGTAGAGATATAGAGAGAGATATATCTTTTTGCCTTAGACCAAAATCTGACCCCGGTTCAAGGAGGGGGAGGGTCTCTCTTATAGACAAACAAGGCCACAGCTTCTTCAAGAAGCTAAAAACAAGGCTCAAGATCCTCCATACCTGTATGGAGGATACAGTCTATGCCTTCCAGCTGGCACAGCTGGCACCCACTCAAACAAACAAAACAAGAGGAAAGGGACCGACCAGAAAAGGTGGTCGGCCAGCTACTTTTAGTGGTCGGCCGACCACCTTAAGTGGTCTCCCAGAAAAAAAAAAAAAAAAAAAAAGTGGTCTCCAAGAGTAATTGGTGGTCTCCACATTGAAAGAAAGCCAGTGGTGTGGTGGGAGACCAGTAAATGTGGCTCAAAAATCAATGAGACCAGTTTCCCGACAAGAAAACCGGCTGGCGGAGAGTGTAGACACCCCATTTTTGACCGTCCTCAAGACCTGGACGTCACCGCTTGAACCCTCGGTGATTATCCATGTTTGCATTCGTTTGGAGTTCCCGGAGTTCTCGGCTAGCGCGCCTTGCCTCAGGACTTCCGAACTCGACCGTTTTGTGTTCGGTTTTGCACCAAACACTTGTGTTTTGCCTTGGAAGGGCAGGGAATGCTTTGTGAGGCATCCCCACATACCACCGGCTGTGGCTAGAGGCCACCGGCTGGCTGGTGTTTCCATCGGCACTTTATTGTGCCGACCGGCACTCTTTTGTGCCGACCGGCACTAAGTTTTGTCAAAATGACACTCTTTGCCGGCCGGACACTGTGCAGTTGCTTTTTGAGATATTTTCAGACAGCTGTATAGTTTTGGTTCCCCTCCATACACGTGTATGGAGGGATGACCCTCTTAGTTAGCTTAGCTTGTAAGCTTTGCAAGCTTTGCTTGCCTATAAGAGGACCACTCCTCTTCTTGGCTTAGGGTTACATTTTTTTAGCCATTTTAGACAGACCAAGCTCTGGTTCTTAGGGTTAGGATAGATACACCTCCTATCTCTCTTCTTCCCTCTTGTTTTGTACACTAGGTGTTTGTGTCATACTTTTGCACACCAACACCTAGTGTTTCACCTTCCTTGGGTTCTTGAAGGTCCAGAGGTCTGTTGTGAAGCTTTGAAGCTGGTTTGGTGCTCAAGGAAGCCAACACATCATCTTTGTTGAAGAGGCTCCAAGGGTAAGACACTAACTCTCTTTTTACTCCATTTTTGCACCTTGTTTTTACCTAGTTTAGAACTGTTTTTGTGCTTAGTGACTAACACATAAAAGTTCTGTTTTTTAAGCCTCTTTATTGTTTATTAAGAGTGTTTGGTGGTTTGAGCAAGTTTGACTACCCTTAGGCCTTGAAAAGGCTCCTTTTTGTGCTATTTTGTGGGAGATCCGAGACTTTGGTGCTTGGGCCTCTCCACCACTGAAATCTTGAGGGATTTCAGTGGTGGAGATGGTGCCTTGAAGTCTCCAAAAGGGGAGGGCCACCCCCTCTCCTTGATGTCCTTGAAAAGGGCAAGTTTTGGCCTCCAAAGGAGCACCATATTTGGTTGTGTTTTGAGCATGTCTTAGCTACATTTTCATGCTTATTATGCCATGATTAACTTGATTCTAAGTTGGTTTAGGTCCCTTATGCATGTTTTGCATAGTTGCTTTGTAATGCCTCTTTGGTCCCTTAACATGCTTAGGTTGTTAGTCCTAATTTGAGCATGCTTTAGGCTTAGATTTGTGAATGTTTTGTGCTTATTTTGCCATTTTAGTTCTGTCCATAGTCATTTGGGTTGATCTTGGCATGCATTATATGGCCCCTTTGCATTTTAGGCTTGCTAGCCTTTGAGTACGCGTGTGTAGCATGTGTTGCTTACCTCATTTTGATGATTTGGAATCATTTAGCATGTCATTTCAGTCCCTTTGGTGTGCTTGCATGCTTGCCTTAGTAGCCTCTTTAATGTTTTAAGAGTATGTGTTGAATGCTCCATGTTTTGGCCTTAATGCATGCCTTTGATTTCAAGCCTCTTAGATGCCATCTAAGTGGTCCTTTGGGCCTAATTTGACATGCCAAAAATCTGTTTTGGGTTGATTAATGCATGCCATAATTGCCTTGCATAAGTATGGTTCAATGCCTTATTGGCTTGCTTTGAACCTTAGGCCATTTACATGCTTTGGTTTGGTCTGCTTAGTTGCATGATTTGGCATCATGTTTTGCATGATTTTTAGAGCTTTATATGCATGCTAATTGTCCATGTTTAACTCATTTCAAGTGTGCTTGAGAGTTGCCATGTTTGTGTCTAAGTGTTGGATCATAATTGCATGCATGTGTGTGTGTATTTTAGCCTTCATTTTTGGGCAATTTGGCCACTGATTTTGGGCCTTTTAGGGTGGCCTAATTCATGTTTTAGTCCATCATCTATTTGGTTTGCATGCTTACCTTGCATGCTTGCTTGTATGCTTGCACGAATGCATTGCATTACCTATGTTGCATGATAGATAACATGACTAGGTTGCATTGTATCAACATGCATTCCTTGTCCCTTGAGTTGGTGATGGGGATTGGGGCTTTGGTTTGTTGGTTTGCATACATTTGAAATCAAAGTTGCATTCTCGGTTCTTTGGGCCATCATGCATGGAAATGCGTGATTGGTGGTCCGAGAATCGAGACACATGCCCCCTTGAGTCAAAAACATGATAAGAGTGTGTATAGTGCATAAATATCTTGAATCACATTGCCATGCATAGTTTTGTCCTCTGCTGCTGTGAGTTGCAGGTTCTGCAGGCATTTTGTGCCGACCGGCACTGTTTAGTGCCGACCGGCAGTCATTTGGCAGCCGATGGATTTATTTTGTGCCGGTGGCCTCCTCCCTTAGCCGGTGGTGCTCTACCCCAGCCGGTGGTACTCCCCAGTGCCCTGAGAGGTACTTCTGGGACTTTGGCAATTTTCTGAGGAGGAGAGCAGAGGAAACAGAGGCAATCCGTGCATGGCAGTGCGGTTCCGAGCCAGTCCCGAGCGCGTGTTGCATCCGGTCCTCATCCCGAGGTGATTTACTGTTTAATTAGATTAATTATTTTATTTAATTAATTTAGTTGATTTGTAATATTTTAATTAGCTTGCGTAGTTAATTAATTTGTATATTCTTTCGGTCCCTCCGAGCGAGGGCAAAGTTGTAATAAGTGTGTGTGAGTGGGTGTATGTCTTCCAACCCCCACTTCTTTCTTCCCTTTTATTTACTTGCTTACGATGGTAGATTAGGGCACGTCTAAATTAGCATACCTTATGCAATGCATGCGTGCATTCATGCATTTGTTTACATGCACCGGGCTCGGTACATCATACAAACTGCATCGTACTTTCAATTTCCAAATTGAATACGTGCTACTCGCGCATTTCATATGCCATGTTTAGGGTTAGCCGAGCCTACTCTAGATTGCATCTATGTCTGTGTGCATTAGCCACTTAACTTGAACTAGGACACGCATGCTTGCTAACTAGTTTCTTGTTTTGGCACGGAGTACGATGTAAGTTTTATGCTTTAGCATGTCGCATGTGTGTGAATGTTGCCATGACAGTATGCTTGCCATGCGGCTAGTTGTTTATGTGATACACTGTTTGAATGCCTGTGGGTGGAGGTTGGATTGCGTGAATTGGAACAACTCGTTGAAATCCGTATTTTAGCCTACTTTCGAGTAGCAAAAACCAACACGTTTTTCGAGACAAAACGGATATGCAATGCTTATTTCCAAATTAGGCAATCTAGTCTATACTTGTTTGCTGCGCGCATAACATAGTAATTCTAGGCTAATAACCGGAATAAGAGCATGTAATGTTTTCAAAATCAGATATCACGGTTAGTAGAGGCCGGTCTTCGGACCGGGCGAAAGGGGGTGCTCATAGCTGACCTTCCCCGATCGTACCCAAGCTCCCGAGCCAAGGCATTTGGTGATGACGGACACGTGGCCTTCGGCACCGAGTCAGGGTTTCCTAAATTTCCCCATAAAAAATATTTAGGTGGCGACTCTGTAATCTGGCAAAGCAGTCCATGTTTGGCACTACTTTTCAAAAATCTGTTTCTCAAAACGATTTGCCGGATTTGGACTCTTTGGTTCAGATTAAGAACCGTGACAATTTGAGTCCAAACTGTAGTGAACCCAATATGAACAGAACGGGACTTAACCCTCCCAGGGCGTTCGGGGACGTCTACAGAGAGAGAAGTGGTCTCCAAGAGAAAAGGTGGTCTCCCACCCTTGTACCACCTTCCAAACAATGAAAACAAGGTTCATGCCAAAAATGAACCAACACCGATGCAAAATGAGGGTTCGGGGGGGCAAAACGCGCGGCCGGGTGCCCCGAAAACAGGCTGTTAAGCACCAAAAGTGGCGTGCGACCACAAAAGTGGTCTCCCGGGCCGCAGTGTCCCTCTAGACAGAGGAAACAAGGTGTGTGCCAAAAGCTGTGCCAAACGGAGAATGTTAAGCGGCCTCGAACCGAGGCGCGCGGCCGACAGCTCCGAAAATCAAAAACTGGTCTCCAAACGGGAACAGTGGCCTGCGACCACGAAAAGTAGCCTACGGCCACTAAAAGATGGTCTACAAGACCTCTCCCTCCCTCCGGGAAGAGAAAGCAAGACCTGGTTCGCAAATCGACGCAAAACAATAAAAGGGTCCCGAGGTCCGGGGGTAAGGACCTTAGCCGAAACTCCGAAACCTCAGAACGAGCACAACATGCGCAATCACCGAGCGGGGGAATCTACGCTCGAGCGGACTGGTTTTCGCGCTCGAGCGGATGTATTTTATTCTTGTGCCTTGGTGCTCGAGCCGGCCTTCTTGCGCTCGAGCGTGTCCAGATTTTTGTGCTTGACGCTCGAGCGTTCTATTCTCCGCTCGAGCGGGAGTGTCGTATATCAGTTGGCAGCTGGGCATTTTTAAATCACTTTTTACACTCTCTCTCTCTCTCTTACTTTCTAAAACCACTTTTTGAGAGCTTCTCTCTCTAGGATCTCCCTTCTCTCTAGGGTTTAATCTAGTTAGAGTGTTCCACTCCCTTGGTGCCTTTGTAAAAAGTGTGTTGATCGTCGAGGGCTACGTTTTGATCCGAGAAATTGTTGAGTTGGAGCACTTTGAATTTCTTCATCTTCTCTATTTGAGCTCTAACTTCGAGGTAGGGATATCCTACTCCATCTTATGAGCTTTGTCTTTGAATTTTGGTATTTCGATATGTTGGGGGTTGTTGGGTAATTTTGAGAAAGTTTGGGGCCATTGTGTAATTTTCAAAAGAGGGGTTTTCAAAGTTTAAAACCTTTATGTATGTAATACATTGGAAAATGGACTTGGTGTTGGATTTTTGATGAAAATGGAACCTTAGGGTTGGTGTTGTAATTATGGGAAGAAGCCCTAATTGTTGGTAAATTAATTTGTATAATTAATTTTGGGAAATGAGAAATTGAATAGGAAATATTCAAATTGGAAAGGTATGGGGTTAAAGGGTGTAGTTGGATTAATTTATCGCTCACCTAGGCAAATGTTGATAATTTATCCATTTGGTGCATTTATTTTCTGTTTAGAAATAACTGCTTTGGGCTATCGGTAGAGGATAGTCTTGATTGTTGTAGACAATGCATGATGATTAGGCAAACTAAAACTAATCAATTGAGTAGGTTATCGAGTATAGCGGTTGGTATAATGCATCGAAATTGTGTATTGAATGATGGAACCTGTATATGATAATTGTTTATATACATTATGTTATGTGGGAGGAGATAGGGGATGTACTCCACGGTTTAGGGGAAGATAGGGGATGGACCTCTAAACCGGAAATTGTTGGCATTGATACAGCACCAAAATGTGTATCGTTTGTGAAGTATGAAAGTGGTTTTATGCGTTATTGATACATCACCAAAACGTGTATCTGTCATGAATTTTGAAAGTAATTGAATGATGAGTTATAATCTCATTAAGTTATTTGGGCCAGGTTTTGAGCCTTGTTTTCAAACTGAAAGTTGAATAAGAAATGGAAACTGAAATGTAACATGGGCATGGTTGTCGTGGAACTGTAATACGACATAAGTTGGAACATAAGTGTGGACCTTCTATTGAATGCTATTATTTTAGTCATTGTTTATAGTTGGTTAGTATATTTCTACTGGGTTGTGGCTCACCCTATATGGGATATCATTTTCAGGTACAGGTAGCATGCCACCTCCAAGGACGTAGCTTGGGGCTTGGAGCTTGGATTTCTTTTTGTTGTTTTGATGTATTACATGTATATCAAGCCAAGGGCTTTCTTTGTATAGAGTTAGCACTCTCTTTTGTAACCAAGTGTTGACTTGGAAAGTTGTAAACCCATAGGGCATTTACTTTTGTTGTCAACACATAATACATTTTGTAATGATTACTCTGATGGAATATATTTATGCTTTATTCTCTTATGTCTAAGCATGCTATTGTTGGTTGATTTATGGGTTTATTTTGAGGGCGTCACAACCGAGCGCTCAATCGATGACGTCTGAGTCTTAAGGTCGGTCAAAAATGGGGTGTCTACAAGACCGCTCGAGCAAACTGTTCGAGTTTTGCAAGTTTTAAAAACCACCTTTTGCTTGTTTTTTTTTTCTCTCTCCAAACATCCCTATGCATGTATTAAGTCTAATTGGGAATTAATTAGGGCTTAAAACTGACATAAATTAAGTTAATTAGAAAAGAAAAGTTAAGGTCAATTTGTTATTGCACATTATCAATGTTTGTATGTGTATTATGTAGGTAAGACCATTGAAGAGTAATACCAGACTCGAGCCAATTGTGAGTAATGCTTTTGTAAAGTTATTTTCGTATAAATAGTTTTGAATATGCTATGATATGAAATGTTTTATGAAACGGTATTTTGTTCTAAATGAATGAGTATTCCATATTTTGTTTAATCTATTGTGGCATCCTTTAGTGCATCCCGGCCATTTGAGGATGTTCATATGTGCCTTGGCTCATGGAGATCTTTGTTTTGTCCACAACCTAATATGGTTGTTCTGTTCTATTCACGACCTATAATGGTCATTTTGTTCCGTTGTACCACATATTACGTTTGATTTCTGACTGTTTTGGTAAAAGCTCTTTTACTTATCTCTGAAATGTGTTATGAAAATGTTAAGAATATTTTAAGAATGCTTGGAACTCATTCATTAACCACTTTACTCTGATGTTACTCATTGGCCTTTAGCTCACCCCGTTTCCCTATATGTATGTAGGTGATCAGCATAAGGAGCAACCCTAGAGATATGTTATCGAAGAACCTTTTTGGAAGCCTTGAAAATGACTAAGAACTTTTGTACTTGGTTTGTAAATGGTTTTACTTTTGTACTTAATGTAAATAATGTTATGTCTATGTAATGTAATTATGTATGTGTTCATTTCATTTAAGCACTTCTCAATGGACTTATTAGTTGTTATTATCAGAATGCTTCTGCTTAAGGCTCCATTAAATTATTAAATAATTTGTGATTTGTCAAGATAGGCCTTTAGTAATCTAAGATTACTGGTCGGTCACCTCTCTAACATTTAGGGGCCGATTGGGGATGTGACACCCTTGCTTTTCCGTCTTATACTCGATTGATCCAACTTTGTTTGGGTCTTCAACAACTAAAGCAAAATGATCACACTGCCATAGTTTTTCTTCATATGGTGAAAACTCTTGCCGACAAACTTATCACTACTGGTGCACCTTTTTCACCTTCAGAGTTTGATTTATATGTCTTCTATGGTCTTCACTCGAAACTTGTTCCTTTTTTCGAATTACATAGTCTTCTCTTGAGTCATGAATTTATCAACCATCGTGACACCATGCCTCTTACACCCATTGTGCATCCTCGGGCCCATTTTAATCAACTTGCTTCTCGAGGTTGTTTTCGTAGTGGTCTACCTCGCGGTGGTTGTGGTCGTGGTTACTATTACGATCACTCTTATAGTTCAGGTTCTATTGGGTTTGTCTATCCCTTTTCCCATGGCTCTAGCTCACCATACGATGGTCCTAGTCTTCTTCTTACACCTCCTCATGATACATGAGTTCGATGTCAACTTTGCAACCACACGAATCACACAACCACTCAATACTATCATCGGTTTGATCAAAATCTGGCTCCAAGTGCTAATTTCACCACATATAGTCCTTCTTCATCTTCCAGCAATTATGGTGGTACTAGTTTCTCATCTTCCTCTCAGCTTGACTGGTTTCCACACACCGGTGACATTCACCATGTTACGTTGAATCTTGCATCTCTCTCTCAAGTTAAAGACTATCATGGCCTCTCTCATTTTTGAGTTGGTAATGGTATGGGTATTCCTATCACTCATGTTAGTTCATCTTCTATCACCTATTTTTCCACATCCTTTCGACTTTCCTCTGTTCTTCATGTGCTCAATTTTTCAAAATATTTATTAGCAGTTTATCAATTTACAAAAGATAATAATGTTTTCTTTGAATTTTACCCTTCTTATTTTGTGGTTAAGGATCAAATTTTCAAGAAAATTCTACTCCACGACAAGAATGAAGGTGTTCTTTACCAGTTCTCTCCTTCATCCTCTTCTCATACAACACTCTCCTCTGAAGTTGTGTCCTCCACATGTTGGCATCGTTGTCTTGGTCACCCACATCACCATGTTCTTCATCAAGTTCTCAAGTCCCATCATCTTCCTGTGCACAACAAGTCCTCTGCTGAGATGCGTTATGCTTGTCCCATTGGCAAGTCCTCGAAACTCTCATTACCGATAGTCTTTATCTAGTCGTAGTTTAGCTCTATTAGATCTATTTTTTAGTGATGTTCACCATTATGTCAATGGTCATAAATTCTTTGAAATTTTTGTTGATGATTATTCAAAATTTATTTGGTATTTTCAACTCTTTCATAAATTTGATATTTTTCAAAAATTTCCAAAATTTCAAGTTTTGGTTAAAAGATAATTTTTGCCCAAAATTAAAATTATCAAACCGATTGAGGTGGTGAATATTGCAAACTAAATACATATTTTCAAAACTTGGGCATTATTCATCGTCATCATTGTCTGTATACGCATGAGTAGAACGACCTAGTTGAACGTCGTTATCGTTATATTGTTGAAACTAATCTAACCCTTCTTGCCCATGCCTTTGTGCCTTATAAATATTGGGACTTTGCGTTCAAACTTCTGTTTATCTCATTAATCGAATGCCATCTAAGGCTATTAATAATATTTCACCACTTCAATGTCTTTTCTCCAAATCTCCTAAATACAAATTTTAAAAAAAAATGGATGTCTTTGTTTTCCTTTTCTCTGCCCTTACAACAAACATAAAATGTCTTTTCGATCTGCTTCGTGTATTTTTCTTGGGTATAGTCCCTCTCACCTTGGTTATCGATGGTCTCGATTCCGTCACAAATCGCATCTATATTGCTCGCCATGTTCAGTTTAATGAGTAAACATTCCCATTCTCTACACGTCATCCTTCTTTCTCTGTTCATAGTACTTCTTTTTTGAGTCCCTATCTTCTATCGTCTATACATGTTTAGTCGTCTTCAATTCCCTAGTAGCCTACTTGTGTCACAACCATCTTTACAGTTGTCACCCACAGTTGCCTTGCGGCCCACTACATCACCCATACAGCTCACTGCACCCATGCCAGTATTATTGCACTTCGCTATTGCCAACTTCCCCCAACGTCTCCTCTTTCACCATCGGTCGTTCCTACTCCTTTACCCACCACACCGGCTATCTTATCTTCTCATGTTCTTAATCTCATGGCGGACTTCACTTCCCCATCATTTCATTCATCTGCTCTTAAGCAAACTCACCCAATGGTCTTTTGAAATATATTTTCCAAACCCACAACCTTGTTAGCCACCTCTTCTATTTCAAATGATTCCATTGAACTCACATGTTTTACCTCCTCAAACTAATCACCTACTTTGCGTCAAGCAATGGTTGAGAAAATTAATGCTCTGATTCGAAATGGCAACTGCATTTTACACCCAATTACTCTCGATATGAATATTGTGGGTTGTAAATGGGTGTTTTGGATTAAACGTTGAGTCGATGGTACTATTGAGAGCCACAAAGCGCACTTGGTTGAAAAGGGGTTTCATCAATGAGAGGGTCTTAATTGTTTTGAAACATTCAGTCTGGTAGTTAAACCGACCAATGTATTATCCCTTACTACACAAGGTTGGTTGGTTTGTCAACTTGATGTTCACAATGCTTTCCTCTATGGTATCCTTGAAGAAGAGGTGTTCATGCATCAACCACCTGGGTTTGTTGACAAAAGTCGTCCATCTTTTGTGTGCAAGCTTCACAAATCTCTTTATGGTTTAAAACAGGCTCCATGTGCTTGGTTTTCTTGGATCACTGGATTTTTAATCAAGCAAAACTTTAGTCCTTCTAAATTGGATAGCTCTTTATTTATTTATCACAGTGATGGTATTGTGGTTTATCTCCTAATTTATGTTGATGATATATTGATCACTGATAATTCCTCAGCTTATCTATAGCAACTCATTTACACTCTTGGCCAAGAATTTGCAATCCAGGATCTTGATGCATTATATTATTTTTTGGGAATTAAAGCTTATCACCAAATTGATGGTTTATTACTCTCTCAACTAAAATATATTCTGGATTTATTAACCAAGTCTGGTATGCAACAATCCAAGCCTGTTCAGACACCAATCTCCATCGCCTCCAAACTTACTTCTGCTCGCAGACATCCCATGGTTGACGCTGCCGGATATCTCATTTTATGTCAATAAGGTATGTCAATTTCGTTAAAAAAAAAAAACATTGGCAAGCAGTAAAGCGAATCCTTCGCTATCTTAAACACACCTTCTATTTTGGACTTCTCATTAAATCCTCCTCACCCACTTGTATTCAAGCTTTTTCTGATGCTGATTGGGCAAGTAATGTTGATGATCGAAAATCCACTGGTGGTTATGCAATTTTTCTTGGTGGTAACTTAGTTTCTTGGTCCTTTCGGAAGCAAAGAACCATGGCTCGAGTTAGAGTACAAGGCCTTGGCTGATAATTCCATCGAAATATCATGGTTTTATTCTCTACTTTCTGAACTCGAAGTTACCTTATTGGCTGCACCAGTTCTATGGTGTGACAACCTTAGGGCTACATATTTATCTACTAATCCAATTTTTCATGCTCGTACTAAGCATGTCGAGATCGACTTTCATTTTGTCGACGAAAAGTAGTTCGGAAGGCCCTTCAAATTCAGTTCATATCGACTAAGGACCAAGTTGCGAATATCTTCACCAAAGGACTCCCATGGCAATCTTTCTGATTCCTTTGAGACAAGCTGCAAATTCGACAATTGGAATGTCCAGCTTGAGGGGGGCTGTTGAGATAAGATTCTTGAATATCCAAATATTCAAGATTGTAGTTGATGTTGGCTCTATCACTAAGTTATATATATCCTTATCAAACTAAGTGTATAGGTACGGCACCTATGTATTAGGTCAAAACATCATATACTTTATTAAATAATATCTGTTTATTCTCAATTATTGGTTCGAAGTACCAATATGACACAAAACAATGATAACACCAAGACCCCACTGTGTGTACCGAATACCGCACTAAATGATTATGGATTGGAGCTCCGCACTTGATTGGACTATCCAGGAATCGAGACCCTGCAACAATGAGCACCGTTAGAGCTGCCCGACCGGGGGTGGCTGGATAACCCCTCCGATGTGGGAGTGAGAGATCGGAGAAGATGAGGGATACCCTCTCAGTGCTAAGATTCGTGTTTTGATGAGTATAGTTCAGCTTAGATCAGTTACCTTCCATGTGAAGTCAGTGTAGTTTATATAGAACTCATTGCTTGTTGCCCAAGATGGTTTCATGGAACTCTGGTGCTGCAAAGTTTCCTTTTAGCATTGCCCAAGGTGGGGGACCATCTGGTAGCTGATCGGGGGTGTATATACTCATTGTAACCATGCTTGTAACATATCACATTCCTTCGATCAATTGTTTCTGTGATTCTAGGGGGAGCGGACCAACTGAGGTGGCACCCTCCATGTGCATGCATTCACAGCTTCCACGTTTCTCTATTAGGTTCTTTTGGCTCGGTACCGTCGTGCCTCGGCTTGGCCCTCTACGAGATTGTTTGTAGAGATGGACTGGCCCAGTAGGATATCTTTGTATAGGCTCGGCCCCTTTTGGGTTTTGCCCAAGGATCAAATCCTGTGGCTTGGCCCAGCCCAGCATCGTGGCTGGACTGACCTTTCCACTACAGGCTAGGCCCAAGTGCTTGAGGACTTGGGTGGATTGTTGACGATGTAATTGGGCTAATCTGACTGGCCCACTTGCTTATCCTGCTTCTCAGGTCTTTAGTCTATTGGATTGGGCCGGTCCAAGGCTTGGATCCGACCCATTTAGTCCCTTCATTTGCCCCCCTAGCTCGCGCTAAGGTTCTCCTTGGGAGGAGCTATTGCTCTGTACTCCAAGCGTCGCGTCGCTTCGGATCCGCCTCAGTTCGACCTTGGTGACGGTTCACTCCTGACACACGCCTCCTGCATGTGTCCTTTCATGGTGGCACGTAGTGCCGTGGTACTAGTGCACAGAGATAGTGCACTAATTCCATACTGATGGTCGTGATTTATGTACCTTCACACCACATGATGCAATAAATGCTCTGGGGTTATCAATCCAAACCCCTTCATCTGTTTTCAAACTTTTAGAGAGTCCAAAACCATTTCTGTTCCTCTGAGTTGGTCTCGTCGGTGCTCTGTTCAGACGTTCCGTTGCCATTTTTGTTCTCATTTCGAGGCCACCTACCTCTTGTTGCTACTTCGATCTCTGTAAGTCCCCTTAAAAATTTTCTTTTCTTGCTCTTTTCTGTCTTGATTACCCTCTTTGGCCCTTGCGTCATTGTTTCTGGCGTCTGGTTCTATTCTTTGCTTAGTTTAAGTTTTGTCTTCGTCTCAGTAGGTCTAGTTAATGGGGAAATTTCGGTGGTTAGTTGATACTCCTAGGGCTATGGCCATGTTTGGCCGAGACTACGGTATCCCTGACGATATGACCCTTTCACTGGTGAAGGTTGACACCAAGTGCATAGGCACTAGGAGTACTATTGCTTTCCCAGTCGCAGCCATTGTTGAAGGAGGGGTCCGATTTCCCCTTGATCCTTTGGTGCGCCGATTCTTGCACCAAGTTCAGCTTACCCCTATCAATCTGTTCTGAGTCGTCTGTGGCATCTTTGCTCTTAACAGGTGGTTGGGTTTGAATCTGGGCATCTGGGACATTTTGGGTTGCTATGCCTTTTCACACAACAAGGATCACAGCACTTATTATCTCCGTGTTCGTTCGGTTGATTTCCATCTTGTAACTGGCTTACCTGATTCGGACAAACATAATGATGATTTTCTGTAAGTTGGTGGTAATTGGGAGTTTCTTATTGGGACTAAGTTCCAATCTGACCGAATGCCCCAAAAGGATGGCTACCCAGGTTCGAGTCCTTCCTCCTAGTATTTCTGTGTTTTTTGCCTTGTTTTTAATGTTATTCTAATGTTGTTCTTCTTTTCTGTAAAGGCTTCCCGCTTTTAGCGCAGGCTGAACTGAGAGAATACCGAGGCCATCAAGGCTGTTTTGAGGTTCAAAAGAGGTCCGCGCCCGAGCTGTTGGATTACCAAGCGACTTATCGTTCCACCATCCCGAAGAAAGCGAGGCTCGCTGCGTCTTTTCTGGATTCTGACACTGAGACTGATATGTCCCTTACCCCTCTAGTTACGAATCGCCACCAAAGCCAAGGTTTGTCGTCTGAGAGGACACCTTCCCCTACCTCCAGTTTCGCAAGGGGTGGGTCTATGTCAAAAAGGAGAGTGTTGGTGGATTTGGAAGCGGAGGCTTTTGGCTCCTCTGACGCTTTGGGAACTCCTTCGGTGAAAGCCGAACTGAAAAGCCTTATGGATGTGAAGTTAGAGATAGGAGCCTCTGGCCCTTATGCTGCTGCTATTGAACCCTCTGCTTCAATTGCTGCAACGGCAAAGAAGAGGAGGAGGGAGACCGGCAAGGCGGTAGTTGGAGAGGCTTCTGAAGATCCTGTTGAGGATGAGTCATTTGAGAAGTGGAAGCCGCCAATGTTCCATCAAGGCAGACCCATTTCTACTTTAGATTCATCTATTGCTTCCGGAGACTTTGCTTTTTACTTGACCAAGACCTTGTTAATGCCAGTGGACATGGCTGATCACAACGGGCCCCGCGTTATTCCAATTCTGAAGGGGACCCTTCAAATGATGACTGTTGTAAGTGTTTTTTTTTTTTTTTTGTGGGATTTGTTTGGTGTTATGTTACTATTTTCTTTCTTTTAATACCTTGCTATATATTGTAGTGTATTCAGAGGATGCACTTGTTAATCACCAGAGCTGAGAAATTGGAGAAAGCCGTACTAGAGGCCGCTATGAATGCTGAGAGACTGACAGTGAGCTTGGAAGCCGAGAAAGAAGGACGCAGGACTGCCGAGAGGGAGGTGTTCCGTCTGAGCAAGGTTATTACCTCGGCTGAAAAGTCTAAGGAAGCTGCCATTGGGGTACAGGCCTGTAGACGCGCCCTCAGGGCTTACTACTACAGTTCGGACTCAAATTGTCACTGTTCTTAATCTGATCTCACAATGTGCGATGTGAGATGATAAATCACCAAAGAGACCAAATTCGGCAAATCGTTTTGGAAAACTGTTTTTAAGAAAGAAGTGCCAAACATGGACTGCTTTGCCAGATACAGAGTCGCCATCTAAATATTTTGTTTTGGGGGAATTTAGGAAACCCTGACTCGTGCCTAAGGCCACGTGTCCGTCATCACCAAAGTTGCCTCGACTCGGGAACTTGGGTACGATTGGGGAAGGTCATCTATGAGCACCCCCGCTCGCCCGATCCGAAGATCGTCCTGTACTAAGCATGATATCGAGTTTTTGAAAACACATGCGTTCTTATTCCAGTTAATTAGCTAGAATTACTATGTGGTGCGCACAACACACAAGTATAGACTAGATCGCCTAATTCGAAACAAAGCATCGCATATCCGTTTGTTTGGAAATGGTTTGAAGTTTGCTACTCGCAAGTAGGCTAAAACACGGATTTCGATGAATTATTCTAATTCAAGCAATCCAACCTTCACCCACAGGCATTCAGGCAGTTATATCACATAAGCAATTAGCCTCATGGCAAGCATGCTTTCATGTTTAACATTCACATACATGCAGGATGCTAAAACATGAACACTCATAGTGTACTCCGAGCCAAAACAAGAAACTAGTTAAAAATCAATGCATGATCCTAGTTCATGTTAAGATGGCTAATGCATCGCAGGCAAAATGCAACTAGAATAGGCTCGGCTAATCTAAAATGGCATGTGAGATGCAACAATTCGATACACGTATTCAACTTAAAATTGAAATACAATGAAGTTAGTATGATGCGCCGAGCCCGGTGCATGCAATACAGATGAATGGTGCCAACATGCATAGCATAAGAATGCTAATTGAAACGTGCCCTAGAACTAACCATCGTAAGTGGTCAAGTAAAAGGGAGAAAGAAGTGGGGGTTGGAAGACATGCATCACACACACGCACGCTTATTACACAATTCGCCCTCTCGACGGAGGGTCCGAAAGAATAATACAAATTAACTAACTAACAAGCTAATTAATTATTACACAACACTTAACTAATTAAGCAAATCAATTAAGCTATGAAAACAATAAATCGGCCTCGGGAAGAGGGACGAATGCATGCTCGGACAGCTTCGCTCGGAAACCCATCGCCATGCCACATGTTGCCTCTGTTTACACTGCTCTGCACCTCTGAGGACTGTACAAGTCTCATGGATGCTTCTGAATCACCTTCTGAGCATTGTGGGATGTCACCGGCTGAAATTAGAGGCCACCAGCCAGGGGGAACTGGTCATCAACCATTTGTGGGGACCTCGGCCAATAATACATAGCCGGCCGACACTGAAGATGGCCGACCAACTATCTCTCCCTGCAGAATCCTGTTTTGCTGCAGCAGAGGACAAACAGAGCATGGCAATGCATTTTCAAGGCAATGTTTGCACCACCACCCTCCTTATCAAGTTTGAGATTCAAAGGAGTATGGTTCTCGACCCTCGGGCCATCAATCACGCATTTTAATGCATGATGGCCAAAGGAGCCAAGTGTGCATTTTAATGTCAAATGAAATGCACACAAAACACATAACGGATCCCAACCTCTATCATGGTTTATCAAGAGGCAAGGGATGTAAACATGCAAGCAAAACTAGTGCAACATAAGCATGTTAATGACAATGCCATACAAGGCTAAGCATGCCAAATGCAATCAATGTTACCTAGCATGCATCCAAACATGCAAGGCATGTGACAACATTCAAGGATAGGCAAGCATGTAACAACATGTAGGGCAAGCATGCAACAACATGCAATAGACAATACATGCAAACATGCAAGGCAACTTAACAAAAGGGGCATGCCAAATGCGATATAACTCAAGCATGCGACGACATGCAATAGGCCAAGTATGCAACAACATGCAAGGCAAGCATACAACAACATGCGATAATGGTCTTAAACCAAAAAGGACGGCTCTCAAATAGGTCCAAATTAGCGGCAAAAATTTTATGGAAATGGGGGCAAAGGCTCATACAAACATGCATATTAATGGTCCATTACTTTAAACATTGTAGAGCAACTCTTAAGAACACTTAAAAGGAATGAAAAGCATGCAAAATGTGACAACATTACATGCTCTGGAATAATGCTAGGAGTGATGCCAAATCACACAAACAAGTCAAGCATGGCATGCTAGTGGACTTAAAGCCCAAGGCTAGCCAAGGGACTTGAACCATGGCTACATGAAGCAAGCCCCAAAGGGCCAAGGGCACTCAAAGCAGTCCCGAGGCAGATCAAAGTGAGTCTAAAACATGCATGGGATGTGGCCAAAACATGCTAGAAAGGTGAGCACGAAACATGACGCATACAAGGCCAAAAGGGGCAATTGCACTACACCTATTACAACCAAACATGGCATGGCTTAACCAATGAAAATCAGAGTTATGGCATGTTAGAATGAGCCCAAAAACCCACTTAGATGGTATCCCAAAGACCTAAGCATGGTGGCATACACAATGGACCATTCAAGAGGCATAAAACACAAATCCTTTAAAGCATTAAAGGAGTGATAAATGCAAGTGTTCAAGCATACTATATGGACTGAAATAACATTACAAGTGATGCCAAACCACTGAAATGATCCAAGTAGAGCATGCTAGAGGATTCAATACTCAAAGCCTACAAGCTAGATTGCATGGTTGCTATACAAAGCAAGTCATGGATGGCCAAGACAACCAAAATCAGACCTCAAGCATACCAAAACATGGATAAAAGCTTCTTGAGGTCGAGCCAAAATCATGCTAGAAAGACATGTTACAACATGGTGCATGTTAAGGCAAATCATGGGATTACAAGAAAAGTATACAAAGCATGCATGGTGTGTCTAAACCAAGTCAAAACAGTGCTATATCATGGCAAAACAAAGCCTAATATATACTGAAATGGAGCTAAAGCAAGCTAGGCATACAAGCCACCAACACAAGCCATTTATGCAAGCATTAAAGACAACATGGAGAGGGGATGACCCTCTCCTATTTAAGACACCAAAACTACCTCTCCACCACTAAAAATCCTTTGGATTTCAGTGGTAGAGAGGTCATGCAAAGCTAAGAACAAGGGCCAAAATGGATGGCCTAAAACAAGGCCTAACAAGGCCTAAGAGGGGGGAAACAACCCCAAACCTCAAAGGGACCTTAAACAAAGATCAAAAGCATGCAAAATCAGAAATTTTATCAGTTATAAGTTAAGATCAAAACAGCATGCAAGATAGGCTAAAAGCTTGTGCAAAAATGGGGAATCTAAAGCAAGGAACTCACCCTTCCTCAAGAGCAAAGCTCCAGCAAGTTTTATGAGTTCAAACCAACCCAAGAACACTGAAATCAACCTCCTAGCACCTCAGCAACCAAGGATGGTGTTCTAGTGTGTGTTTGTGTACAATAGTAAGACAATACTACTATTTTGAGCATAAAACAAGACTAAACAAGGAAGAATAGATACAACACTATCTATCCTCTCAAGAACAAATTTTCTGAACCTCCAAGGAGGGAGGAGGGGCTCCCTCTTTATAAAGGCTCAAATTCTAAGGCTTCCAAGAGAAGCCAAGCAAAGAGCAAATCCCTCCATACACGTGTATGGAGGGGGTTAATTGTGGATGCCAGCTGCACCAACTGGTATAAAATATCTGCATAAAGCAGATGAACAGGGTTCGGCCACCAAAAATGGCCGATCGACCAACACAAGTGCCGGCCGACCAAATATAGTGCCGACCGGCCAACACTCTTGGCCGTGGAAAGAAAAAAAAGGGGCCGATGGCCTCATGCCATGGCCAGTGGGTTGAGTGGATGGCAAACAAGCCACCCTCTTCCCTTAGAAGCAAAAACATAAGTGTTTGGTCCATGACCAAACACAAAACAGATAAGTTGAGAGATCTTGAGGCAAGGCGCGTAGCCGAGACCTCCGGGAACTCAAAACGAACACGAACGTGGATGATCATCGAGTGTTCAAACGATGACGTCCAAGTCTTGAGGACGGTCAAAAATGGGGTGTCTACAAGGCTCAACTTGAAGGGAAGGTGGCAGAGTTGGAGGCTGTTATTGCAGTGATGGCCGCTGAACATTCTGCATTGGAGGCTAAGTATTAGCAGCAAGGTTGGGATGAAGCTAGGGCTGCTTACAAAGAAGAGGTGTTGGTGTTGCAAGACAGGGCTACTTACAAAGAAGGGGTGCTGGTGTTGTGGGACAAGCTCTTTTTGAAGGGTTGGTCAAGTGTTCTGGCCGCTGCTCAGGTTCCTGAAGGGTCTCTCTTGTTTTAGGATGTTCCTGTTCCCCCAAGGTCCTTGGGTCCGAAGACTGTTGCTACCCCTGCAATTCTTCCAGCTAAGATTTCCCCAGGAACTGATTTTCTAACCAAGACTCAAGAGAGTGATGTTGCCAATGAGACAGTGAACGTTAAAAGGGGTGGAACCTTAGAAACCGAAGCTATGGGAGATGTGGTTAAGGATGTTTTTACTTCTCAAGAAGTTGGAGCTGCCTCTACTTTTTCTCCCCAAGATGGCCTGGATAAGATTGTGGACGCTGCTCCTGAAGTTCCTCATGTTGATGAAAGTTGAAGTCTTCTTTGGAATGATTCGAAGTTTTTGCTTTTTCTCTCTCTTTTGTTTTTATTTTTCTGCTATACTGGGGCTCGGTCTTCTTGACGAGTTGTCCCCTTAAGGTTGTTAAGAAAATTTTTATTTCTTCCTGGTACTGTTTCGTGGGGCCAGCTGTGCCTTTAAAAGAACTTCACTTCTGATGTTGCAGTTTGATGTGTTTTGTTTTCATACTTGCATTTGTTCATACTATTTGCCCCCGGCAAAGCACTGTTGGGTCCATGGGGCCGAATAGATGCTCGGTCTTCATGGTTGCATTGATCATTGTACTTTGAATGAGAGTAGCTTACTTGGGTCCAGGTTGATGTTGTTTGCCCCCACCTGGAGTTAAGTAAGATTGGTACTGAAGAACCTGCTCTCTGGAGGAGCTGCTTAAGGTGGTGTTGATATTGATAGCATAAGTGCCACTGAATGAGACAAAAAGATGTCATACTCAGGTCTAGGTTCGTACCGAAAAAACAATTGTTTGCCCCCACCTGGAGCTGAGTAGGACTACTTATTGAAAGTTTGATCATTGAAGGATTTATCCAAATCTGTCCCAGTTTTATTTGGATGCAGCGGTACTGAAGTGTTGATGTGACGATACTTAAGAAATTCTGTGGACTTAGAGATGATTATTTAAAATACGTAGGTGCGGTTTCCACCAAGCAATTCCACTTGGCTAAGGTCCAATTTAGTTGCCAAACATAATTCCACCAAGCAATTCCACTTGGCATGTTTGAGTGCTAACTAAAATTAAATCTCGTTCAGTCGTTCTGAAACTAAGTACGTTTGGGTTAGACCAAAGCTAAGTTCGTTTGATAAACATCAAAGCTAATTCCGCTTGGTAAACACCAAAGCTAAATCCATTTGATAAACATCAAAGCTAATTCCATTTGGGAAACACCAAATCTAAATCCATTTGATATACATCAAAGCTAATTCCGTTTGGTAAATACCAAAGCTAAATCCGTTTGGTAAACACCAAAGCTAAGTCTGTTTGGTGAATACCAAAGCTAAATCTGTTTGATAAACACCAAAGCTAAGTCTGTTTGGTGAACACCAAAGCTGATTCTGAAAATCTCTTGCAATGAAGCTAGTCAGATATTAACCCAAAAAAAAAAAAAATGAGAGAAGTGGGAAGGCATTTGCATTGATCAAAAGATATGTGTCTTTACACTCTGACAGAGAAGTTAGGGGATAATTCTATTGATAGTATTTCTTGAGATTTGCTACATTCCAGGGCCGAGGTAGAGCTCTGCCTTTGAGATCCTCTAGGTAGTAAGCTCCATTTCCAGCAATGACTGTGACCTTGTATGGACCTTCCCAATTAGGTCCTAGTTTTCCTTCGCCAGGCACCCTTTTATGATCCATAACTTTCCTCAAACCAGTTCTCCAGGTGTGAATTGCCTTAGGAAAACTTTTTGGTTGAAACTCTTGATGAGTTGCTGCTGATATGCTACAAGTCTGATCAGTTCTGCTTCCCTTCGGCCTTCTGCCATATCCAGTGCTTGTGCAACAGCTTCCTTATTACTTGTGCTTTCAAACAGCTCCGATTGGAGGGTTGGGAGACCAACTTCAAGTGGAATAATAGCCTACATTTCATAAGTTGGGGAGTAAGATGTTTCACCCGTTGAGCGTCGTGCCGTGGTTCGGTAAGCCCATAACATGTGGGTCAACTCTTCGACCCATTTTCCTTTTGCATGTTCGAGCCGCTTCTTTACTCCATTGATGATGATTTGGTTCGACGCTTCTGCCTGCCCATTACTTTGTGGGTAGCCGGAGAAGAGTTTCGATATTCAATCCTGAGGTCGACACAAAATTTTCTAAAGATCTTTCCATCAGACTATGTTCCATTGTCGGCAATCAGTACCTGCGGGATGCCAAAACGAACCACGACATTCCTCATGGCAAACTGCTTTGTGTCTGCTTCTTTGATACCTGCCAGTGCTTCAAGTTCAACCCACTTAGTGAAATAGTCGGTTGCAGCGATGAAGAATCGTCTGTTCCCAGTGCCTCATGCCAAAGGTCCAACAATATCCAGACCTCATTGGGCAAAGGGCCACAGGCTGATGAGTGAAGTAAGAGTTTTGGCTGGCTGATGAATTAGTGGAGCAAACCTCTAACATTTATCACACTTCTGAACGTACTACTGTGCATCTTGTTGCATCTGTGGCCACCAGTACCCATGAGTGAGGGCTCTGTGCTCCAGTGACCTTCCACCAACATGGCATCCACAAATCCCATCATGAATTTTGTAAATAACATTTTCGACTAGATTTGGATGTACACACAACAAATAAGGACTGAGATAGGAGCGTCTGTATAGCTTCCCAGATGGTGAGACCCAGAACCGAGCTGATCTATGTCGGATTTTGTCGGCTTCCTTCTTGTCTTCGGGGAGAGTGCCAGATTTCAGAAAAACAAGTATTGGATCCATCCGACTTGGCTCTAGGTTACTGCAGAGGACTGGAGATGCAATGCTTAGTTCTGGCACGAAATCAACCCAAACTTTTCTAGCGTCTTTGGTATCTACTGATGAGCTGAGGCAGGCCAGAGCATTAGCATGGTTGTTGCTGTCCTGATTGATTCGTTCCACTTGTATGGATCGGAATCTTTTGAGTAGATCCTTAGCCTTGTCTGCATACATGGCCATTCTTTCGTCTCGTGTTTCGTAGACCCCAGTAAGCTAGTTAAGAACCAACTGAGAATCGCTGAAAACCAAAAGTTGCTCTGCACTGAAGTGTTCAGCACTACGTAAACCAACTAACAGTGCTTCGTACTCCGCCTCATTGTTAGAAGCCTTCCAACCAAGCCTAAGAGCTTGCTCCCACACAAATCCTTCTGGTGACATAAGTACTACCCCTGCTCCTGAGCCTTAGTTATTGGATGATTCGTCGACATAGAGCTGCCAAATGTTACCAATAAAGAGTTTTCATGCTTCTAAAGCGCATTGTTTTCCTAGTTCGGTGGTGCGTGGCACTTGTATCGAGTTAGAGTTCTCGAGCTCAGTGCTTTGGGTGGGAGCGAATTCGGCGACGAAATCCACCAAGACCTAGGCCTTGATTATTGTTCTGGGTTGATATCGAATGTCAAACTTAACAAGTTCAACCGCCCATTTCGCTGTTTAGCCGGAGAAATCAGCTCGGCTGAAGACAGATCTGAGGGGGAATTCAATGAGGACATTGATGGTGTGACCCTGAAAGTAATGTTGCAGCTTCCTTAAGGCGATGAGCAATGCGTAAGCTAGCTTTTCCAAGGATAGGTACCGTGTCTCGGCATCTAGTAAAGTCTTGCTAACGTAGTATACTGGCCTCTGTTCCTTGTCAACCTCTCGAATCAATATTGCACTTACGGCATGATCTGAGACTGCCAGATATAGGTACAGTTCCTCTCCCGGTTTTGGAGTGAACAAAAGAGGTGGTGTACCGAGATATTTTTTGAGGCCTTGCAATGCTTCGGTACATTCAGGACCCAATTCAAATGCAGTCTTTTTTCTTAGTAGCTGAAAGAATGGCTTCATCCGATCTGAAGACTTGCTGATGAACCGATTCAGGGCGGCTACCATTCCAGCCAGTTTCTGTAGCTTTTTAGCCTTTGTTGCTACTTCAAGCTCTTGTATTCTTTGATTTGATCCGGATTTGCCTCGATTCCTCTGTGAGTCACCATGTACCCCAAGAACTTCCCTGTTCCCACCCCGAAAGCGCATTTCGAGGCATTAAGGCGAAGCTGATGGCTTTTCAAGATACCAAAAACTTCTCTTAGGTCTGTAAGGTGGTTTGTAGCGAGCTTGCTTTTCACTACCATATCATCTATGTAAGCTTCCATGGTTCTTCCGAGATGGTCCTTGAACATTCGAGTGATCATTCACTGGTAGGTTGCCCCGGCATTCATAAGGCCGAACGGCATTACTTTGTAGCAATAGGTGCCTCTTGAAGTAATGAATGCTATCTTCTCTTGATCTAGGCCGAATAGTGGTATCTGGTGATAGCCGCTATAAGCGTCCAGAAAGCTCATACACTCATGTCCTGCTGTTGAGTCTACCAGTTGATCAATGCAAGGCAGAGGAAAATTGTTCTTAGGACAAGCTTTGTTTAGGCAGGTGAAGTCAACGCAGACTCCCTATTTTTCGTTCTTTTTTTTACTACAACTGTATTGGATAGCCATTGTGGGTACTGAACTTCTTTAATCGCCCCCGATGCTAGGAGTTTTTTGACCTCAGCAATTACTACTTCAGTGTGCTCAACTGAGGATCTTCGACTTTTCTGCACAATGGGTCGAGCGGAAGGGTTGATGTTGAGTTTATGGCAAGCAAAATATAGATTCAACCCTAGAGTATCATATCCTGACCATGCGAATACCTCTATATTTTCCCTCAGCAAATCCAGCAGCTGAAGTTTTTCATCAGCGCCTAGAGAGGTACCGATAAGGAAGTACTTTTTTGGATCATCCTCCTTTACTAGGACTTTCTCTAAATCCTCTACTATCTTTTCCGCTGGGGCTCCTCCTACATCCTCCAAGACTAGCTATTTGGCTACTTCAACTGTCTATACCCAATTGCAAAGTTGTTTAACCTTCATAGCTGTCATGAAGCAATGTTTTGACGCAACTTGGTCCCCTGAGATCTGCTCTACTCCGTGTTCCGTTGGGAAGCGAATGAGCTAGTGATAGGTTGAAGGGACCGCTTCCATTTGGTGAATCCAATGACGACCGAGTATGGTATTGTAAGAAGAAGGTGTATGAATAACTAGAAATTCTATCTGCAAGGTCTTTGTCCCAGCCACAACTGGCAACACTATCTTGCCAAGTGTCCATTCAGGCTGTGAATTGAAGCCGACCAATGGAGCTGCCGTCGGGGTGAAGTGCTGCTCAGAGAGACCGAGCTTCCTGAACAAGTCGTAATACAATATATCTGCTGCACTGCCCTGATCTACCAGGACTCATTTTACATCAAATTGTTTCCCAATTCCCATAGTTATAATCAATGCATCAGTATGTGGCTGCTGAATGCCTTCTAAATCCTTCTAGTAAATGAAACAATGTACAAGGGGGGCTTGGGTACTGTGTGTACCTTTTTTGGCGTGAGCCCTATTGACATGACCTGTTGAATCTCCACAGCTTTGGCAATTTCTTCTTAAAGTGCCTCTTCACGCTCGTGGCTAGTTGTTCCATGGATTAAATTTATTACCAACCGAGAAGGATGCTCAATGTTTGGTTCTGGCAGAGGGTTCCCTTGTTCGGCCACCACTTTATCTTGATCAATGTAGTCTTAGAGGTGTCCAGCAGCTACCAAGTCTTCCAGGTGTTGCTTTAATGCTCTGCAATTCTAAGTCATATGCCCCCTATCTTGGTGATAGGTGCATCTGAGCTTCTGATTACGCTGAGCTAGATCTCCCAACATTTTTGGCGGCCAAATAAAGAATGGCTCTCTCTTGATCTTTTCCAAAATACGATAGATTGGTTCCTTGAATACGGTCACAACTGCTTCATAGGATTTGGACTTGTTTACTTCATTCACTGTGAGTCCTCGGTGTTCCCCTCGGTCCACTCTTTTTTTGTGCCGAGCTGTTTGTTCAGTTGATGCTACCTCGATGGGGATCTAATCGTCTTCGAGGCGAGCGTACTGCTCAATCCTGGCACGCAAATCTTTCAATGTTGTGGGCGGGCACTTGGTAAGTGACTATCTCAGCTTACTTTCCGGGTGCAGACCGTGTTTAAAAGATATCACGGCCATCTGTTCGCTGCAAACCATTTCCTCCAGGTCATTGTACTCCTCCCAATACATCCTAGCATAATTGAGCAGCGTTTTTTCCTGTTCCTTTCAGAGACCAAATAGTGTATCTGGCACTTTCGGGATCTTAGTGTTGGAGATGAACCTGGCCAAGAACTCTTCGGAGAGCTGCTTCCAGTCATAAATCAATCCAACGGGGAGACGATCGAACCATCGAAGTCCGGATTCTCCCAAGCTGGACAGGAAGACTTTACACATCAGTGCCTCGTCTCAGCTCCATAAGGACATCATCTACTGATAATAGCTGATGTGCGTCAATGGGTCTAACTTCCCATCGTATAACGTGAACTTTGGTGGAGTGAATTTCTTGGGAGGTCTCATGGCCTTGATTTTTGGAGAGAATGGGGAGGAGATGAGCCAATCCAATGCTTGGTGCTCTCTCTGGTGGATAGTACGGTCAAGGTGATCTCGTCGTTGCTCATTTTGTTTGTTGCCAATCAGCCAAGTACGAAGATCCTGATGAGGGTACTCTGTCTGCTGGTTAGCTGTTTTCTACCTCTTAGCCCTTCTTTGGCGTGAGCCAAGGATGTGGCTGCTCGCCATCTCACTTTGTACCGGGATTGGCTGGCTTTGCTGCCCAAACTCATTTCTGGGAACCTTCTTCACTAGTGGTTCTCGGGATGGGCTTTTCTATCGCAGGCAAGAGGACTCTGCGTCAGTCCTCTTCTCCATCGGGTCACCCATCACCCTTTTGAGTTGTGCTTTCAGTCTTGTATCTTATTCATGGAGTCAATGATTCGATCCCTGTAATCCTTCTCTAGTAGAAAATGATGAGAAGAACCTCCAGTGAAGGGCAATCGATGCTCAACAGATTCGGGAGTCCGGTTGTTGTTTTCGGTTTGTTCTTCCAGGACTGTCGGGAGTGCCGAGCCTTTATCCTTTGTCTTCTCCATTTGCGGAGTCAATGTCGAAGGTGGGATGTCTTCAATCCCCATCACTGAAATCAAGCATAGAACTCAGAGACAAAGCCGTCCATGCTCACCGCACCAATTGTGCGTACCGAATACTGCACTAGATGATTGTGGATCGGAGCTCCGCACTTGATTGGACTATCCAGGAATCGAGACCCTGAACAATGAGCACTATTAGAGCTGCCCGGCCGGGGGTGGCTAGATAACCCCTCCGATGTGGAAGTGAGAGATCAGAGAAGATGAGGGATACCCTCTCAGTGTTGAGATTCGTGTTTTGGTGAGTATAGTTCAGCTTAGATCAGTTACCTTCAGTGTGAAGTCAGTGTAGTTTATATAGAACTCCTTGCTTGTTGCCCAAGATGGTTTCATGGAGCTCTATTGCTGCAAAGTTTCCTTTTAGCATTGCCCAAGGTGGGGGACCATCTGGTAGCTGACCAGGGGTGTATATACTCATTGTAACCATGCTTGTAACAGATCACATTCCTTCAATCAACTGTTTCCGTGATTCTAGGGGGAGGGGACCAACTGAGGTAGCACCCTCCATGTGCATGCATTCACAGCTTCCACGTTTCTCTGTTGGGTTCTTTTGGCTCGGTGCCGTCGTGCCTCGGCTTGGCCCTCTATGAGATTGTTTGTAGAGATGGGCTGGCCCAGTAGGATATCTTTGTATGGGCTCGGCCCCTTTTGGGTTCGGTCCAAGGATCAGATCCTGCGGCTTGGCCCAGCCCAGCATCGTGGCTGGACTGAACTTTTTACTACAGGCTGGGCCCAAGTGCTTGAGGACTTTGGTGGATTGTTGACGACGTAATTGGGCTAATCTGATTGGCCCACTTGCTTATCCTACTTCTCAGGTCTTGAGTCTAATGGATTGGGCCGGCCCAAGGCTTGGATCCAACCCATTTTATATTTAGTCACCTCTGATGCTACCACACCATAATGGCTGCAATATGCCCACCCTATCAACCGATACCAACTGTTTCATCACCACCATTGATGCTACCTTTATCATATTCTCCTTTACCAGTAACAATAGCCTCATTAGAAACTCCAGTTCATGGCTTTCAGACTCAATTCCCATCCCCATCACATTCCAAGAATTAGTATCTTAGAAGAGATGACAATATTGACCCTTGAGAATTTTATTAGTTTTGCACTTGTCTCTTAACTTGGAAATCCTCTTATTTTGAAATTTTAATGAAAAATTGTTAGAGATGCATTATTGCACTTGTGTAGCATTATTGATTTGAGATGCATTTAAAGGGCCTGATTGGCCAATGCCACCTAAATTTATTTTGAGTGTGGTATTCTGAAAATAACATTGAACTAAAAAAATCCATGACTTTGCTAAAGAATTGTGTCTGATGCATTGTAGATTTTGACGTGAAATTATGTTGTTGCCCAAATAGTGGACAGAGCATTTGAGAAAAATATGGTGAAAATTAATTGAGATAAATCTGATGGGTGTTCTAGTGATCTATATTGTGGTTACTATCTTAGTTGACTATTATCATCCAGTGTATTAAAGTTTGCTGTCAAAAGGCAACCCAAGCAATAGGGTTGACAGTTTTAAAACCTCTTGCCTTGATGTGCTAGAATAAGTACTAAGCTTTTTCTCTTTTTTAATTCACGGTATCCTTGTGCAAAACTATTTTAGTTTCCCGGGTGTAGCTTTGGTGCTTCTTTTTGCTGCATTACTATAGTTCTATCATTGGCATTGTTTAGATTATATACTGGAACCTACCATGAAGAAAAAAAAAAAAATTCAAAAAAATCTATTAGGATATGAATATTGCGATATGACAAAATCAAAGCTACAATATGAATATGGTGATATGACAAAATATAAATAATAAAAAAAAGATAAAAAAAAAAAGAAAAGAATATATGTACTGTTAGAAATTGTTGGAAAATTCTAGATAAAAACAGAATTTTTCCCTAACTTTGGTCTATTATTTAGATGGGACCCGTACGCCAAAATTGGCAGGCCTAAGTGGTAACGCGTTCTTTGCCGCGTTGTGATTCACATGGTGTATTTGGTTGCTAAAAACCATTATCGAGTAAATGGAAAATTGAAGCCAAAATGTGCTCCATGGAGATGGAGTTTTTGTGGAAAATCCTTAAAGGTTTAGAAAATGACTTGTCCCATATTGATTGGTGGGAAGTTGTGAGTGGGTTTATAAGGCATGGGATTGGAACTTGGGGTGTGCCCCAAGGGGTACTCAAGTTTGTAGAGAGGAAGTTATGGGCAAAATGGGCTAGACCCATTGGACCCAAAAATCACCACGCACGCGCGCGCGCCGCCGCCGTCCGGTCGGACGAGCTGGGCTTGGGCGCGAGTGCGTAGTGTAAGGTTAGATTGGGCTTGTCCAGCCCAATACTAATCTTTTTGGGCCAAAAACATTTGAATTCAATTTTATTTTTGGTAAAATAAAATTTGTCCAATTTAAATTTCAATTTTTGAATTCAAAATTGTTGCACCTCTCCAGAATTTTGTACAGACAGATCCGAATCTGTCCAGATTCAAACCCAAAATTGTTTTATCTGTTTGAGATTCAAACCAAATTCGGTTATCTATTCAAATTCAAACAGAACAGGTGCTGTATCTATTCAAAACAGATTTGCTACCTGTTGGATTCAAACTGAGCAGCCACCAAACCACCACTTCACCTATATAAATAGGCATCCCTCATTTAGTTTTTTATAACAATTTTCGTACTTCTCCTCTACTAAAATTCTCTGCATTTTGCTGCATATAATTTCTTGTGAGAAAGAGTGTAAACACTTAGTGTGTTCGTTGGGCAAACAATTTGTAGTGCTGCTATTGTTTGCTGTTGATCATTTCATCCTGGGAGATAACGTCCACATTCTGAAAGCACCGTGGAGAGGACGAATCTGTCTTAAGGACACAGTGTCAAACACTGGACTTGATCAGAATTATTCAAGAAATTAATCAAGTAAGTTGTTTTTTTTTTTTTTTTTATTATTTATTTAAATCAGATTTTAATTTTGTTTTTGTAACAAAATAAAATCTGTTTATTTATTTATTTATTTTTTTTCGAGTTTGATTTTTGTAATCAAACAAATTCTCTCTTTCCTTTATTTTTTATATTCTTTGTTGTTTAGTACACAACAGAATTAATTTTTAAATACAGTGAAGATTGTCCAACAATCTTAAGACAGATTATTTTTTGGTATCTTCATTGTATTTAATTTTCTGTTTTCAAAAGATATTCTGGTTGGAAAAACAAATAGTATTTATGCTATTTGACAGATAGTAGTAATATACTGTCTATTTTCTTTGACAACTAGTAGTAATATACTGGTGTCATTAACAATTGCAGAATATTAATTTGTGTTACAGAAAATTATTGTGGTATTTTATTTTTCTAGTTTTAGTAACAATGAAAATGAAATTATTTTGTATTATAATTTATTTTCTGGTTTTAGTAACTAGAAAATTAATTTGTGTTTTAATTTTTTTTGATTTTTGTAATAAGAGATTATGGCTACTGCAATTGAAACTGCAACTGGTAGTGGTACTCCAATTGTTACACCAACACCAGTCCCTATCCAGAACCATGTTCAAGTACCAATCAATCTTGGAGAAAAACAGGAAAAATTTAACGGTACTGAGTTTAAGAGATGGCAGCAGAAGATGCTGTTCTATCTTACAGCTCTTAATTTGGCGCGGTTTCTCTGTGAAGAGGCTCCAGCACTTAAAAGAGGGTGAAAGTGATCGGTAAGTTGTTGCCGCTATAGATGCTTGGAAACATTCAAATTTCCTGTGCAGAAACTACATCCTCAATGGCCTTGACAACATGTTGTATAATGTTTACAGTCCTCTGAAAACAGCAAAAGAATTGTGGGATTCTTTGGAGAAGAAATACAAGACAGAGGATGTCGGCACGAAGAAATTTGTTGTCGGTAAATTTATGGACTTCGTTATGGTAGACTCCCAAATGGTAATTTCTCAAGTTCAAAGTTTTTAATTAATTTTACATGATATTCATTCCGAGGATATGTCTCTGAGTGAGTCTTTCCAAGTCGCTGCTTTAGTGGAAAAGTTACCACCGGCTTGGAAAGATTTCAAAAATTATTTAAAACATAAACGCAAAGAGATGACCATGGATGAAGTTATTGTAAGACTGAGAATTGAGGAAGATAACCGTAAGGCTAAAAAGAGGAATGAGAAAAATCCCATTGAGTCCAAGGCTAATGTGGTTGAACAAGTTCACAAACCACATAACAAAAAGAGGAAGTTTACTGGAGATGGTCCTAAACAAGGACAACAATGGCAACAAGAAGTTCAAAGGAAAATGCTATAACTGTGGCAAGACTGGACATCGAGCTTCTGACTGCCGCCCCTAAGAAGGATCATGGAAGTACAAGTAAGAAGACACCAATCAGGCCAATGTAACAGAATTGGATTACATCTCTGACGGAGTGAATGACATCAACCTCTCTGCTGTGGTGTCTGAGGCTAACTTGGTTGGAAATCCCAAAGATGGTGGGTTGACACTGGAGCAACTCGTCACATATGTGCGGACAAGAAGATGTTCACTACCTACAATGAGGCTGCAAATGGTGAACAACTTTTCATGGGAAATTCTTCTACTTCTACTGTGGCTGGACAAGGAAAGTGATCTTGAAGATGACATCAGGGAAAGAACTGACCCTCAACAACGTACTGCATGTACCTGACATCCGGAAGAATTTAGTTTCTGGTTCTTTGTTAAGTAAAAATGGTTTTAGGCTTGTTTTGAGTCTGATAAATTTGTATTAACAAAGAGTGGTATGTATGTTGGTAAGGGATACATGAGTGATGGTCTCTTTAAACTAAATGTAATGACAGTTGTACCAAAAGTTGCTATGAATAAGAATAACACATCTTTTGCTTATATTCTTGAGTCGAATTTATGGCATGGTAGATTACATGTAAATTTTGATGCTTTGCGTAGATTAATTGGTTTGGATTATATACCAAAGTTTGAAATTAATCCTAATCATAAATGTGAAATTTGTGTAGAAGCAAAACTAACTAAGGCTCCATTTAAATCGGTTGAAAGGAAAACCGAACCTCTAGAATTAATTCATACTGATGTATGTGATCTAAAATTTATTCAAACTAGAGGAGGCAAAAAGTATTTCATAACATTTATCGATGATTGCACAAGATATTGTTATGTTTATTTACTTAGAAGTAAAGATGAAGCCTTAGAAATGTTTAAACTCTACAAAACAGAAGTTGAAAATCAACTTGGTAAAACCATTAAAATGGTTAGAAGTGATAGGGGTGGTGAATATGATGCACCATTAAATGAATTTTGTGCACAACATGGCATTATTCACCAAACTACAGCACCCTTATTCTCCACAGCAAAATGGAATTGCTGAAAGGAAGAATAGAACCCTAAAAGAAATGATGAATGCCATGTTACTAAGTTCAGGCTTACCACAGAACTTGTGGGGGGAAGCAATATTGTCTGCTAATTATGTTCTTAATAGAATACCCCACAAGAAAACCAACAGCACTCCTTATGAATTGTGGAAAGGTCGACCACCTTCCTACAAATACTTAAAAGTGTGGGGGTGTTTGGCAAAAGTTGAAGTTCCTGTTCCTAAAAAGACTAAGATTGGACCAAAAACAGTAGATTGTGTGTTTATTGGTTATGCTCAGAATAGTAGTGCATATCGGTTTCTGACTTATAAATCAGAAATACCTGATATAAATGTGAACACTATTATAGAGTCAAGGAATGCTGTGTTTTTTGAACATGTCTTTCCTTACAAGAAAGGACAGGAATTAAGTTCACAGAAAAGAACTTATGATTGTACACAAAGTCAAGAGACTAATGACAATCAAACACAAGAGACTAGTAATGGTCTCAACCAACAGGATTTAACTGATGATGAACCAAGAGAAGTAAGAGAGCGAGAACATCAAAATCCTTTGGTCCAGATTTTCTGACATACCTGTTAGAAAATGAACCTCAAAGCTTTAAGGCAGCAATGACAGGTCCTGAAGCACCTTTGTGGAAAGAGGCTGTTAATAATGAAATTGAATCCATTATGCAAAATCATACTTGGGAATTGGTGGATCTTCCACCAGGTTCTAAACCTCTTGGATATAAATGGATATTCAAGAGAAAAATGAAAGCAGATGGTTCAATTGACAAGTATAAAGCAAGACTTGTAGTTAAAGGTTACAGACAAAAGGAAGGTCTGGACTATTTTGACACATATTCCCCTGTGACAAGAATAACATCCATTCGCATGCTTATTGCTATAGCAGCGTTGTTTAATTTAGAAATACATCAAATGGATGTTAAGACAGCTTTCTTAAACGGTGATCTAAATGAAGAGATCTATATGGAGCAACCCGAAGGGTTTGTAGTCAGGGCAAGAAAAGAAAGTTTGTCGCTTGTAAAATCCCTTTATGGATTAAAACAAGCACCTAAGCAATGGCATGAAAAATTTGATCATGCAATGCTTACTAATGGGTTTAAGATAAACGAATGTGACAAATGCGTCTATGTTAAAAACACTGACCAAGGATATGTCATAGTTTGTCTTTATGTGGATGACATGCTTATCATTGGAAGCAGTCAAAACATGATCAAATCAACTAAGCAAATGCTTAACAAAAGATTTGATATGAAAGATATGGGGGTCGCAGATGTTATATTAGGAATGAAAATTACTAAAACATCTGACGGATATGCATTATCTCAATCTCATTATATTGAGAAAATTCTTGATAAATTTATCAAGGATGATTTGAATTTAGCTAGAACACCTGTAGACATCAGTCTTTATTTATCGAAAAATAAAGGTGATGCAGTGTCTCAGTTAAAATACTCCCAAATCATTGGAAGCCTAATGTACCTAATGAATTGTACTCGTCCTGATATAGCTTATGCTATCAGTAAATTGAGTAGGTACACTAGTAACCCCGGAGAAGACCATTGGAAAGCGATCATTCGGGTTCTTAGATATCTAAGATTACCCGTGATCATGGTTTGAACTTTACTCGATATCCAGCAGTACTTGAAGGTTATTGTGATGCAAATTGGATATCGGATACTAAAGATTCAAAATCCACTAGTGGATATGTCTTTACTCTGGAGGCGCTGCTGTTTCTTGGAAATCCACGAAACAAACATGCATCGCACGATCCACAATGGAATCCGAGTTCATTGCTTTAGACAAAGCAGGAGAAGAAGCAGAATGGCTTCGTCACTTCTTAGAAGACATTCCAATGTGGCCAAAACCTGTGCCAGCTATTTGCATTCATTGTGATAGTCAATCTGCAATAGGCAGGGCACAGAATCATATGTATAACGGTAAGTCACGACATATTCGTCGTCGACATAATACCGTAAGGCAATTGTTGTCAAATGGAATAATCTCAATAGATTATATAAAATCTAAAGAGAATATTGCGGATCCGTTAACAAAAGGTTTGACAAAAGAGCTAGTGTATAGTTCATCGAAGGGGATGGGATTAAAGCCTATTACATAAGAGTCGTCATAATGGTAACCCTACTTATATGACTGGAGATCCCAAGAACTAAGTTCAAAGGGACAACTAAGTTATGTATGGCTCGCCAGAAATCACCAAGGGATTAAAATTCCTACCCATTCCTATGGTGAGAGTGATATCTGCAACATATGTTGTCTGCAGGGGTATAAGGATAAGCTTTGCTTTTAATGATTACTTATATCTTGATTTAGGCATAAAATCAAGACGAGTATAAGGAGCTACTCACAATAAGAATCACCTATATGAGTGTCGAACTGGGGCCGGTTCTATGAGAATGAAGAAGCTAAATTCTCTAGTGTCTTGGCTTACACAAACGGCTGAACAATTCAAGACATCGCGTCCATTGGTTAGCTAGTAAGTCCGATAGGTTATCACTAGGGAAGGTTCAAGGCTGAAAGCTACCTATCCTGATGCAAGATATTTTTGACTTATACTCTTTCGACAATGTCTGCATATTGTTGCATTTCCGTTGTCATCAAATTCCATTTATGTGGGGGATTGTTAGAAATGGTTGGAAAATTCTAGGTAAAAACAGAATTTTTCCCTAACTTTGGTCTATTATTTAGGTGGGACCCGTACGCCAAAATTGGCGGGTCTAAGTGGTAACGCGTTCTTTGCCACGTTGTGATTCACGTGGTATATTTGGTTGCTCAAAACCATTATCAAGTGAATGGAAAATTGAAGCCAAAGTGTGCTCCATGGAAATGGAGTTTTGGTGGAAAATCCTTAAAGGTTTGAAAAATGGCTTGTCCCACATTGATTTGGTAGGAAGTTGTGAGTGGGTTTATAAGGCATGGGATTGGAACTTGGGGTGTGCCCCAAGGGATACCCAAGTTTTGTAGAGAGGGAGGTTATGGGCAAAATGGGCTAGACCCATTGGACCCAAAAATCACCACATATGCGCACGCCGCCGCCGCCATCCGTCCAGCCGGTCGGGCGGGCTGGGCTTGGCTTGGGCGTGGGTGCATGGTGTGAGGTTGGATTGGGCTTGTCCAGCCCAATACTAATTTTTTTGGGCCAAAAATATTTGAATTCAATTTTATTTTTTGGTAAAATAAAATTTGTCCAATTTAAATTTCAATTTTTTTATTCAAAATTGTTGCACCTCTTCAGAATTTTGTACAGACAGATCCGAATCTGTCCAGAGTCAAACCCAAAACTATTTTATCTGTTTGAGATTCAAACCAAATTCGGTTATCTATTCAAATTCAAACCGAACAGGTGTTGTATCTGTTCAAAACAGATTTGCTACCTGTTGGATTCAAACTGAGCAGCCACCAAGCCACCATTTCACCTATATAAATAGGCAGTCCCTCATTTGGTTTTATATAACAATTTTCGTACTTCTCCTCTGCTAAAATTCTCTGCATTTTGCTGTATATAATTTCTGTGAGAAAGAGTGTAAACACTTAATGTGTTCGTTGGGCAAACAATTTGTAGTGCTGCTATTGTTTGCAGTTGATCATTTCATCCTGGGAGATAGACATCTACATTCTGAAAACACCGTGGAGAGGACAAATCTGTCTTAAGGACATAGTGTCTAACACTGGACTTGATCAGAATATTATTCAAGAAATTAATCAAGTAAGTTGTTTCTTTATTTTCTGTTTTAGTTATTTATTTAAATCAGATTTTTATTTTGTTTTTGTAACAAAATAAAAATCTTTTTTTATTTATTTTATTTTATTTTTCTGGTTTGATTTTTGTAATCAAACAAATTCTCTCCTTTCCTTTATTTCTTATATATTCTGTTTATTGTTAAGTACACAACAGAATTTATTTTTCAAATACAGTGAAGATTATCCAACATGTACGGCCAATAATTAATGGTGAGAAACCATTCTTCCTAAGTAATAGTTTAAGAGTTAGTAGTATATTAAATATTGCCCTCGTTCTTTTTTCTTTAGTAGTTAAAAAATACTTAAAGCATAACTAAGGGACATACAATGGGTTTTCTTGATTCAAGCATGGGTCTATCATTCTTTTATCTATTATCTCTAAGAAATATACAATTATGAATCTATGTTCTAAGAAGATGGTAGTAGGTTGTAAGTGCCCTACCTCAAAATTGTGTGAGAACCTCAAAAAGTTAGGTTGCCCCTCTTCTTTTATCTTTTTTTCCTTTCTCTCCTCTTTTTTTTTCTTTTCTTTTCGTTCTCTCATTTTCTCCCTCTCTTCAGTCATGTGTGGTAAGGAAAGCGGGGAAAATAGGCAATGAAAAATGGTTTTTGTTTTTGAATTAATTTCATTGCCCGAAACTTTCATTGGTTGCCTTGCCATCATCCTACGGCATGCTTGTCCCTTCCAAAGAGGTTGAGTGTGGAGATAGAGAAGCATGCCCTTATACATGCGTGCACAAAATATAACCCAAAAAGGGCCTAGGGAAGGGGTAACCGGCCCCTCCCTCTCTCTCTCTCTAGATATTTGTTTTGTTATGCTATAACCAATCTCTATTATTACATATACTAGAAGGTATACACACTACATGTAATGTAGTA
>JAPPVO010000059.1:76133078-76159849 GCA_030407325.1 Camellia japonica
CCTTGGACATCACTTTCTTGTTTTGTGTTTGTCCTTTACACTCTTTCTTTTGCGTCTGTTTCTATCATTGAGCCAGTTGAGCCAGAAAATCTGAATGAAACGGCAGTAATTTTCACTTACTTTTCTGTGCCTTTAAATCATTGCATTGACCAAAGTTTTTCAAAACCTTTTCTAACATTGTGATGAAAACAAAGAGGGAGGAATTCCTTGGGATTTGCAAAAATTTGATCAACTGAGAGGAAGAGAGGCCTACTTAGCCCTTAATGAATGAGATCATGTTTGTTAATGTGAGTACTGAGAAGGATCCTGGCTTGATCTAGATTGGTTCTACATTGTCTTCAGAAGAGCACGAGCGACTAGTTGCTTTATTAAAAGATTTCGAAAAATGTTTTGTGTGGTCCCACAAAGACATGACTGGAATTGATCTTGAGATTGTACAACATAGGATCACTCTCGGCCTCAAGACTCGAACCCTTTGCTTTTAAACTTTGATTCAAAATGTTCAATGATCAACCAAAATATGAGGCTTGCATGGCCGGATTTGAAGCAACCTGTAACGCCCCCAAAATAATAGAGAAATACAACTCCAAACATACATTAATAGTCACACGTGTCAGAGTAATAAGTCCTTTCATTACATGAAGTTAATAATACAAAAGAGTTTAATATAAATAAATGTCATTCGGGCTTACACCTTTCCAAGTCCTGGCTTCGTTACAACAAAAGGAGACTAGCTCATACAAATTATCCCAAGGCTATACAAAAATAAAACAAAACAAGAAGCCCTTGCTTCCCAAAGACCCCTCCAATGCTATTGCCTTGGTGGAGGCATGACATCATTACCTGAAAATATTTTTCCCAAGTAGGATGAGCCACAGCCCAGTAAGAACAATCTAACATAATATATGAGATTTAACAAAGATATAAGTGTAATGTGCTTATACAATGTCCATGATAAAAATACCCATATTTCATATAGTCATAAGATACTGGATTCAATTCTTAATCCATTTCCATTCGATTCATTTCACTACATAAGCCAAATTCATCATTCCTCAATAACCCAAATGAGACTACAACTCATTAGTTCTATTATCAAATCATCAACATATAAACACTTCAAACTTTTCTTTCACGGATATTTCGTCAGCGGGAAACCGTCAAACGAGACCCATGTAAACGTAGGCTATACAAGCACTACAATTGCCACTTTATGGATATTTCATCCGCGGGATCGGCACCCATGTATAATTTCGGGACTTTCACCCAGGACACTCCAGCCAACTTAATTATAATGGAGTCCATCCCCTTTCTCCTCTCAAACAATCATTCATACATATGCAATGTATTTAAACACACAATCATACGTGGAACACATCCCCTTTCCACTCCCAAATAGTCATACATATACAATGTATATAAACATAGCCATATTCAATGACAACCACAAGAGATTAGTTTCAATTCACCTAATCCGCACGCAATTTCTACAACAATCATAGTTATCCTCCACTGATAGCCCAATACAGATATTTCTAGACAGTTATACAATCTCAAAACAGATAATTTATCCAAAATTTCCAAAGACGTGAAGCATTTCATTTTTAATTCCACCATCCATTCCAATACTCACTCAATTCCATGTTTACAACTCCAATTTCAACTATTTATACAAAATAGATATGATAGCCATTTTAGGGCAAGAATCTCCCTTTTCAAAATATCAACCCAAGTACCAAAATCACCCATTTTGACACCACAAGACTTCATTTTCAAACCCCATGTTCATTTATTTCATTTCCACCAAAAACCCCTCTTTTACATTTCACCCAAACCCTAGGTTTGCTTAAATTACCCCCAAACACCACCATTGTTACACAATCACAAATAACTAAGTTAAAGCCCATAACAAAGTGTAGAAAATCCCTACCTCAAAGAAAGAAGATGAGTCAAGCAAGGATGGAAATTCAAAAATGTCGAAACCCAACTTCAATCGGTTCAAAATGAAGATCTCGAGAAGCTCTACCTTTTTATCAAAGAAAGTAGGGTGGATAGATCACTAGATCTAAGTGGAAATCTAGAGAGAAGGTAAGGTTTAGAGAGAGAGACTCTCAACGTTAGGGTTTACGAAGAAAAGATATGAAAAAGTGATGTAAAAAGTGCTTTTCGCGATCTGATATACGTGCAGTCCGCTTGAGCAGAGAGTTGACGCTCGAGCGTCAAACATAACAATTTGTTCCGCTCGAGCGCAAGAAAAGCCCGCTCAAGCACATAATACAAACATCCAGTACTTATGCAGACAACAGATAACCTACTCGAGCGCATGGAAGGCCGCTCGAGCATCTACCTGCTCGAGCGTAGGAAACGCCGCTCGAGCGTGAAAAACATCCCTCCAGTAATTTTGCAGACGTGCAAAGTACTGAGAGTTTGCACATCCCGCTCGAGCGCAAGAAAGGCCGCTCGAGCAGAGAAGCAAAAATCTGGACAACAAGGTTTGGGAAAAACAAGCAACCAACCTTTTCCAAACGCAACCACAACAACCCAAAGGCCAAATTCAAGAGATACAAGGGAGGAAAGAGGTAAACAACAAAATGAAAGCATCAAACCCGAGTCCGGAATTCCACAAGAGCCGGGTCCAAAACCAGGATAGCTATACAGCCCTTGAACTAGGGACAATAAGGTCGTATGTCATCAAATGAAGCTTGCATAGCTGGATTAGAAGCAGCCCTTGAACTAGGGGCAAAAAGGTCAGATACGCTCGATGTAGCTTGACTTTTTCGCGCCCCCTTTCGGAAGTCAAAATAAGCCCTACAGTTTGGACTCCCACGGTTCTGAATCAAATTTAGGAAACCCATGACTCATGCCAAAGGCCACGTGTCCGTCATCACCAAGATTGTCTCAGCTCGGGAACTTAGGTACGAGAGGGGAAGGTCACGAATTGAGCACCCCCGCTCACCCGATCAAAGATTGGCCTCTATTAATCATGATATGAATCGGCTAGCATTACTATGTGATGTGCACACACACAAGTATAGACTAACTTGCAAGAATTGAAACATCTCGATTCGTATTTGTTTGCAAAATTATTTTGAATATGTACCACTTTGAAAAAGTGATCGCATATAAACATTACTCAAATTATTCCAATTCAAGCAACAAGCCTTCATCCATAGGCAATCAAACAATTTATCATTTAAGCACTTAACCTCATAGCAAGCATGCTAAATATTAAAACATTCATACGCATGCGATTATGCTAAAGCGAGTAAAGGCTTACCTAGTATGCCAAGCCAAAAAAGAAATGAGTTAGAAAAATGCATGATTCCTAACTTATGCAATATGGCTAATGCAACACATGCGATATGCAATTACTAGGCTCGGCTAAATGACATGTGAATCAATTTTGATAGCATGCGGTCTAAGCACGTATTCAAAGAAGTGTTAAGCTAACAATGCAAGTTAGTATGATGTACCGAACCTTGGTGCATGCAATACAAATGTTTGGAAGCATGAAGTATACTAAACAAAACGTGATGTCCCTAAACTAACCATCATAAGCTAGTAAATAAAAGGGAGAAAGACGCAGGGTTGGAAGACATACACATTATTACATCATTGCGCTCTTCGAAGGAGAGTCTGAATGAATAAACTAGCTAATTAACTAACTAAAGCTAAGCTAATTAAGCTAACTATTACAAAACAAAATTAATAATTAGCTAAACTACTAAACTAATAAAATAATTACAACACAAGTGTAATTAACAGAAGTAAATACGCTAAACAATTAAGTACTAAGCTAACTACTCCTCCTCGGGAAGCAAGGGATGTTCATGCGCATGCTCGGTTTCTACCAAAAAAGTCCACTGTTTTGCTTCCGGAGAGCCTCTGTTGCACAGAGAACACATACACTGTTGCCCACTTCCAGAATAACTCTACTTTGCCTCACAAACACACTGTTGAATTTTGCACCAGTGTCCAGCCAGCCAGTGATGAGGGTTGCCAGCCACCTGCCGGCCACTGCTGCCCAGTTCATCTTACTGCAATAGAGAACAATCAGAGCATGCACAGGGTATTTTCAAGGGTTTGTTTGCACAACTCACTTCTCATTTTCATGAACAAATCAAAGGAGTAGTGAATTTGGTCCACAAACCATCAACTCAAGCAATTTCGTTGCATAATGGCTCATGAACCAAAGTGTGCAAGTTCAATGAATGTAACAAAATAAGACTCTAATCTCCTCCCTTTCATGAGTTGATCAAGGGAAGTGGTGACCTTGGAAACTTGAATCATTTCATCACTTATGAGTATGAAATGCCTCGAGCTTCCATATGTTCAATTAACGTCCGATTGAACACAACAAGTTATTATCTTACACACTTTTAGTCCCCAAGTTTTAATTACTCCATTTTAGATTACCAACCATCTTTTAATTCATTGAGTCCAAATGGTGAGTTTAAGTCCTCTAATGGAATGGGCTCAAACCAAAAGTTATTTTAGGCATGAAAGAGACATCATACCATTGGTAATGAACCCCAAAGGGGATTAAACCATTAAGTATGACATCTCAATCTCATGCTTTAAACAAACAAGTTGTTTGAACCACTTTCAAAGCAAAACAAAAGCCAAGAAAGGAGGAGGGTTGCAAAGGTGATTAAGTGTGATTACAAGTATGGAAAGCCATAAATAAATGCAATCAACTTAAACAAGGTGTCTAAGGCCTAGAACACCAAACTCATGAGGACTATTACACTATAAGCATGCAAAACAAAGTTCAAATGCAACTATCAACCAAAAACAATGCTAAAATAGTCTAAAATAAGTCCTAAAACATGCTGGAATTAAGCAAAAAAAAACTAGATTAATAAGCTAAAACATAGCACAAACAAGGCTAGTAAGCAAGACACAAGGAGGGGAGACTAGCCCCTCCAAATTTGGACTTCAAAACATGATTTTGGCCATTGGAAAAGCTTTGAAAATTAGTGTTTAAAAGCTCAAAAAAAGATAGTAAAATGATGGGAAACAGAAGAGCAAAGGCCTCCAAAATAAGGTGCAAAGAACGGTGAACCACCCCTTAACCTTTAATGGCCTTAGGCCCCAAGTTTCAACCCAAAAATATAGAAGTTTTACAGCCTAAAAATAGTTGGAAAATTGCAAGAAAAAGAGTAGACAAAGCAAGCAAATAGGCAAAGCCTTATACCTTTGAAGAGGAAAACCAATTCCAAGCAACAAAATCAAGTAAACACACCCTCTAGAGCTCCAACAAGGCTCAAGAATACCTCAGCTCAAAGATGAAGAGGTTTGGCTAAGAGTGTAAAAGTGTAGGAATTTGCTAGAGAGAGAGAGAATTGTAGAGAGAGAGGAGAAATTTTGTTCTAAATTTTTTTTAACCTTAAAACATGAGAGGGAGGCCCTCTATATATAGAAAACATGAATTCTTTTCAAGAACATCCAACCCTACACGTGGGTGAAGATGCATGCATCTATGCAAACAGCTGGCACAACTGTCACAAAATATCTACAAAAGAAACTGGTGGCCGACAACCAAAAAGTAATGGCCGGCACCCCAAAAAGGTGTCGGCAGGCCACTAAGGGTTGTAAGCTTGAAGAACCAGGACTTGGTCCAAGAATTTGGCAACAAGAGTGTAGGGTTTGAAGGGCTAAAAGCTATGGTATTCCGCTGAGGACTCTAAGCACTTGCCGAGCATATAAACTCATCATCGGGTGTGCATACAATGACGTCTAAGTTGTAAGGGCCGTAAAAAATGGGTGTCTACAGTTACCCCTCTTTGACAGAACTCAGAGTCATGAAATGACGTGAGTGAATGTCAAAGCCCGAAGATGACCCATTTTGACAAGGCCATAAGACTTGAACAAACAATCAAGACAGAAATAAATGGTTGTGCCCACAGGCTGTCTACGTATCCCTTTGCAAGGAATCAAACCAGCGTAGCTCTGGGGCAAAAATGCAAACGATATGCACAATGCAACTTTGAAAGCTGGACACACACGCTACGCGAAGCCAACTATTTTGAAAACTTATGATCATGCGAGATGATGCAATAAGCAATAACAAGACAATAACATATGAACATATGAATGAGCAGCTTCAAGCAAACAAACACAGGTTCCATGCAAAAAGAACTAAAACACGCTCTAACCACGTTAAAACGAGAGACGAGGAAAGAAAACACAGCTTAGTGTTGCGTTTCACGCATCTTGAGAAACTAAGAACAAAAATCACTCGGGATCACATTTCACGCGACCCAAGAAAAAGAAGAACGAAAACCGCTCGTATCCCAAGAAACAAGAAACCGCTCAAGGCTGCGTTTCATGCATCTTGAGAAACAAGAAAGACCGCTAAAGGTTGTGTTTTACGCGCCCCGAGAAACACGAAAGACCACTCAGACTCATGCTTTGCACATCCCAAGATACAACTTGCCTAGGACCGCGCGTTACGCATCCTGAGATACAAGAAAACTGCTCGGGGCCGCGCTTCGTGCATCTCAAGATGAAACATGCCCAGGGCTGTGCTTCATGCATCCTAAGATAAAATAAAAACCACTCGGGCTCGTGCTTCGGACATCCTGAGATACAAGAGAAAACTGCTCGGGCTCGCGCTTTGTACGTCCCGAGATAAAATCCGCCCAGGGCCGCGTTTCACGTGTCCTGACGTACAGGAAAAATCACTCAGGCTCGTGCTTCGCACGTCCCAAGATACAAGAGAAAATTGCTCGGGCTTGCACTTCGCACATCCTGAGATAAAACCCGTCCGAGGCCGCGCTTCACGCGTCTTGAGATAAAAGAAAAATCGCTTGGGCTCGTGCTTCGCACGTCTTGAGATGAAACATGCCTCGGGCCGCGCTTCACGCATCCTGAAATTAAAAAAAAAACAACTCAGGCTCGGGCTCGGGCTCGGGCTTCGCACGTTCCCAGATACAAGAGAAAACCGCTTGAGCTCGCGCTTCGCACGTCCCATGACAAAAGTCGGGCTTCACGCGTCCTAAGATACAAGAAAAATCGCTTGGGCTCGTGCTTCGTACATCTCGAGATACAAGAAAACCGCTTGAGCTCGTGCTTCGCACGTCTTGAGATATAAAAGAAAATCGCTTGGGGTCGCGCTTCGTACGTCTCGAGATAAAACCCGCCCAGGGCCGCACTTCACGCGTCCTGAGATACAAGAAAAATCGCTCGGGCTCGTGCTTTGCACGTCCCAAGATGAAAGAGAAAACCGCTCGGGCTCGCGCTTCGCATGTCCCGAGATACCCACCTAAGGCCGTGCTTCATGCGTCCTGAGATATAAGAAAAATTGCTCGTGCTCGTGCTCGTTCTTCGCACGTCTCGAGATGAAACAATAGATGGGTGTGCGATAGATGCACAAAGGATATAAGTGCAATAGATGCACAAAGTAAACAAGTGCGATAAATGCACAAAATGAACAAGTGTGATAGATGCACAAAGTAAACAAGTACGATAGATGCAGAAAGTGAACGAGTGCGATAGATGCACAAAATGATTGAATCAATTCAATGACAATGCATATTCTATGTAACATGGATAACCGATGTATTGAAAGCATGTTCTATGCAAGAAACAAAAGCATATTCTATGCATGAAATAAGAGCACATTCCTTGGAAAATTGATAGCGTGTTCCATACACAAATGATGAATGATGTATGACATACGTACAACATGCATATACGGGAAATGCATACTCTATGCAACGGAAAAGAACAAAAGCGTAATTTTGACAAAAACGAATAAAATGATACTCGGTGGCAACCTGGGATTTACCTCTCGAAATGTTGCAACATGTTCAAAAAGGATACACCTTGATCATGTTGATAAGCGATGAACATCGTGCGCCAAAACACAGTTTTGAGCTCCTTTTGAAACAATCTAAACCCAACAACGAACCTCTCTTGCACCTCTTCGGAAACAAACACAAAACAACATCAGGACTTAGAAGAAGGCCACCGGCCACAGGAGGAGGCTGCCGGCCATCAAAGAGTGTTACCGGCCACCAATGTGGCTTGCCGACCACCTGTCGGCCACCGATGACATATTTGGAGCATTTTGGACATTTTGCCTTGGGTCTTTAAATACAAGCCAAGACTCCTCATTTCCTCACTTCTCTAGGTCCAAAATTCTTCCCTCTCTCTCTGGACACTTCCTCTCTCTAGATCCGAGCTTTTTACGCGTTTTCCAATGCCCCACGCACATTTCTTCACTAAACCCTCTTGATTCTCTTCCTTTTGAACCGATTGGAATTTGTTTTCGACGCTTCTTTCCTCATTTTCACCACTTTAGGCTCGTTCCCCTTGAGTTTCTCTCGAGTTCGTGAACTTTTCCCGGGTTTGACTTTTTCTCACATTTTCTCTCTCATAGGGTTGACTTTTTCCAAGTTTACCTCTTTTCTCCATTTTTCTTCACTCTTCACCTATTTTCACCTATTTTCCAGATGGAAGATGATATACCACCTGACAGGGTTCCTCCAGAGCTTCTCCCCGTATTTCCACCCATTGCAGAGGTAGAGGGGCCAATCGTTGCCGAGGCTGGCGAGGTGGCTCAGGGTATCGAGACTGACCTTGAGGCAGAGTTTGAGCCTGAGATAGAGCCAGAGCTGCTACCATTGAGGGTACGGCCTTTTGATCTAGCGAGGGATCATTCCCGGACACATATCTTGCCAGCCAGTGGCATTAAGCGCTTTAGTGACTTTGCTCTCGGTGTACTGGAGGACCTCCTGCTGAGGGAGCCGGCTTCTCACCTTTCATCCATTGCTGTTGAGGTATGAACTCTGTTTTCATGCATTCCTGCCTTTCTTTAAAATGTATTTCTTGCGCTGCCTTTTATCTGACTGTACTTTCATCACTGCCTTATCTGCTTGATCTGTTCTTTGCCACAGGGGAAGTCTCGTGCCTTCAGAGGGTACGGAGCTACGACTGCGCGAGATTAGTACAACGAGCTCCCTACAGGAGTTCGGGATATTATGGACGAGACCAGCTTCGGCCTTTTCTACTTCGGCCTAACACAGGTCACTACGAGCCATCACCTTGTGGGAGCACTTGTGGAGAGGTGGTTAGACACACCAACTCTTTCCATTTCTCCACTATTTTGGAGATGACGATGACTCCTTACGACTTCGCCATGATCACAGGCTTAGGAGTAGAGGACGATTCTATCCCGTTCGACACCGACCTGGGGGAGTGGGAGGCCGCTTGGGTCGAGCTACTGACAGCGCGTCCACCCTTGTACCGGATAGCTACGGTCAGATATAGCTAGTTTGCCGAGCAGTTCAGAAGGAGTGAGCCCGAGACATTAGATGAGATAGAGCAGTACGCCAGGGGCTTTTTGATGTTTGTCCTCGGTACCACCTTATTTTCGAACAGGTGGAACACCGTGGGCTTATATCTGTTGAGCGCTCTGGTAACCCTTCCCCGGGTGCGTTTCTACGATTGGGGTGGAGCTGGCCTCGCCAACATGTACGGATACATGAGCTCTACCTCCCTCCTGAGAGGAGAGTTGATCAGAGACTACTGGCAAGCCTGGGAGGTATGCATTTCAGTTCTCTCTTTGCACTTTGCATTTTCTGCTTTATATCTGTTCAACACCTGTGCTTTCTGCTTTGCACTTTCTACATCTTTTCATGCATTGTGCTTTCTGCTTTGCACTTTGTATATATGTTCATGCATTGTTGATTGCATATTACTGCACTTTCCTTGCAGCTGTGCGTTTATGCTTATTTCCCAGCACTCGCCCCAGAGCCTATAGACGAGCTCCCCCTGGCAGTTCCTTACTCGAGGCGGTACGATGACAGATGTCAGCGTAGGACTCGCGAGACCTTCACCTTCTTCCATCACTATTTTGACACACTGGCCGCCTACGAGGTAACCCAAAACACAGTCATCTTTGCTTTGCAATTGTTTTGATCCATACTTTAGCAACTGACAGCGACTAACAATCTGCACACTATGTTTGCAAATCATGTGGCAGCCTTGGGCCATGATACTGGCTGGGGTATAGGACCAGTAAGCCTTGGCTTGGGCCACATCTCGCTTCTGTATTCTACTTAAGGGCCCAGTCTGCCGGGCCTGGTTCTTGAGTGAGCAGTTTGTTCGACAGACCGTGGGCTTGCCGGACCTGATCGTTCCATGCCACCACCAGAGTCTATGAGATCAGTAGACAGCCTATCTGTTGATGCCGTTACACAGTTTATGGTGGGCTTGGATGCTGATTACATCAGGGCAGAGGGCGACTACGTGACCTTTATTCAGACTCAACTCATGCCACCTATGACAGGCGCTCGTGGAGGCGAGGAGGCGAGGGCTCTTGCAGCGAGAGAGATGTTTAGGGCGACCAGGGCCCATGCTAGAGGGGCTCCCCCTACAGGACAGGGCACCGACTGGCCAGAGCTTCCTACCGCGTTAACATGCTGGCAACATACTGGGGTGGCTTACCAAATCTCGATTGAGCTTGCAGCGGCTGGTCACGAGCTAGTCGGAGTTTGGGATTCGTCTCAGGTATGGACCATACTTTACGATTTGCACCCCGCATGTCATTTCAGATATGTCTATTGCACACACTAATCATCCAAATACATTTGCAGGCATCGATAGAGTACATGGGGAGCGCTCTTGAGCTGATAGCCCCCTTGATGGACATGGTACAGAGGAGGGAGACGCTGCTTGGTCTCCACGGCATCCCGGTAATTTCTTTAGTTTGCGCTTCATGCTATCAAATTTCTACTGATGCACTGGCATTTCAACTGTAGTCTTTCCCAAACTGCACTGATACACTGTATTGGCACACTACATTCATACACTGTACTCATACTGTATCTGACTTCTGCATACCACTTATTCTGCACACTATACTTGCATCTGATACACAGACTATAACTGATATGTTAACAACTGTCTTTTCCAAATCCCACCTATACCGATGGCTCCGGCGGCGACACCAGCACTAGCACCGGCAGTACCTCCTCCGGCAGTAGGGAGGAGAGGCAGAGATAGGAGCACCCGAGGTCGAAGCAGTCCTTTAGAGCCCATCTTAAGCGATGATGATACTAAAACCAGTGACTCTAAGGAGGCGGCGAGGTAGCATTCTGAGTCATCCAAGAGTGAAGACGACGATACTGAATCGGGTTTTAAGAGCGGAGGTAATGATGCAAAGGCGGGTTCTGGGGCAGAGAGCGGAGACGATACCAGCTCGGGTTCTGGCTCAGAGACTGATTCAGACAGCGGCGCTGACGGAGATAGTGCCCTAGAGTCTTCTCCTCTGAGGAAGAGAACGAAGAGGGTCTCTCGAGCCTGAGGTGGCCGGCGCTGATTTTTTATACTTTTCCTTAGTTTCTTTTTGTTTGGTAGCATTAGCACATGTATAGCCTCAGATAGGTTTTATTTGCTTTGAAACTTGTACTCCTCTTTTGTTATAAAAAAAAAAAAAAAAACCCCATGATCGGAATAAAAACCTCGCAGTTTTTATAAAAAGTGTTGTGATTTTTGCATTATGAACACCATATTTGCATGAAAATGGACATGGAATCGAATTGGGGCCAAAAGTACTTGATTGAAACAATGTTCTTAATCGGGTAATGAGCCGACCAACTAATGAGATACAAAATACAACATACAACTCGATAAGCAAAAATAACTCGATAAACAAAGCAAAAACAACTCAAATACAAATAAACAAACTTGCTAAAACCAAAAAGACTCAAAACAAGACTTTGAAACACACAAAGACCAAAACAAAACACATGCTTCCAGCATTGCACAGCATACAGGTGGGCAGCAGGCCTAAAAAGAAGGCTGCCGGCCAGAGAGGGAGCTTGCCGGCCATAGAGGATGGCCTGTCGGCCACCTGTTGGCCATTAGTGTATCCTGTCGGCCATCAATGTGGCCTGCCGGCCACCTGCCGGCCATCAAAGGTGAGAATCGCCAGATTACTGATAGCTGGCCTCTACTCATAGCCTTATCTTCTACAAAAGGTCTAACTTCATGAATTCTTCTCTAGAACTTTATTTCAGCTGCAATTTCTTCACAAATGGAGCCATTTTTCGCCGAAAAGCTCTCGGATTGGATTATGACTTTAGACGGCTCGGAAAAGGTAAATTTCTAGAGTTTCGGCATAAATGCACTTTTTTCGTTGAACCGAACTCCACTTTGTATTCCGTTCCTTCATGCCGCGACATGATATTGCGACCCAATTACACATGTCTTTAGCTTCGGGGGACAAGAAATATGCCCAACAATTGAAGAATTTCAGGCACTAATAGAATCCCAGCATGATGAGGAAATCATACCTCGGCCCCGTTTTGGCCACATGCAAGCTTTGGGACAGATGTGTGGGCTCACTCTACACGAGGCTCGATCTTTGGTCCACAACAGAGAGTTGGACATTCCCAGTTTGATTCATCGCTTTTCAGATGTCGGTGACCGAGGCCACCTTTTCTAGCGAGGTTTTCGGCAACATGCCCTCTACGTACGTATGCTTGCTCATTTCCTTCTTGCCCCTAATTTCGGCGAGTCCAGCATTCGATTGATCAAAGTGGCCCAAGGTTTGAAAGAAGGCAAGAGTTGCATTGGCTTGGTGCTGGCCAAGACTTTGATGGGTTTAGATGCCTTTCATCGGCGAGAGACTACCAGATTCGCGGGGAGCCCACTACTTCTCCAGGTAATGTTTCTCACCCTTTCTCATATGTGTTTCTCACATCACTCAGCACTCATGCTCTATTTTTTTTTCTCAAAGCCCTTTTCTCACTTTTTTCTTAACATATATCTCTCTATTCTTTAATCTCCCTTTTCTTTCATCCCTTCCCAAGTGTGGGTTATGGATAAGCTAAAGATAGTGGACTCTTGCCCTGAGTACTCAGCTCGAGGCTATTTCTTCCGCCACCGACTAGTGGATTTCCCGAATAAGGGATGGTGGTGCAACTAGATATGTAATAGGTCTGCTGCTGACATAGCTTGGTGTTGCCCCTGGCTTAATCTGACCAAGATGAGTTATAGCATGGCTCAATAGCCTGGCATACAGTTAATCGGCGTTACGCACTATGTATTCTACTCCCTCTTTCAGTTCAAACATCAGTTCAGGCATGATCAGACCCACCTAGAAGAGGGGGTTGAGTACCCGGTTTAATTCCCATCTGTGGGTTACACTTGGCTAGGTACCTCACTGCTTAGAGGACGAGAGAGCTTCTAGCCCCTGCCCCAGTTTCAATTGCACCCTTTCTGGCGAGTGTTTGGCTTGGCTCGAGAGTGAGGCACAAATCGGTCCCACTTTGGCTTTAGAAGCTTCCACAAGCACGAACAGAGGACGCAAGAGCACCTGACTCATCTATGCCCCTAGTTTATTGCTTTAACCTTTATTTTCAAGTTTTTTGAATGTAATAAAAGCAACTTTGATTTGTATCAGAGAGTTAGAGAACTTTTATGTTGAAATCAATGAAATTAAAGTTGTGAGCACTGAAAATTTTCTTTTTTGGTCCAAAAATGATCTAAGTTGTAAAAGGCAAAATTTGAACAAAATCAACTTTTATTAAAACTTTTCAAAACCATTTTCGAAAAGGATCACCACTTGACACATAAAGAATCAATCCTCAAGATGTACAACCCCGAATCAAAAGATCACAAATTGCCCCTTGATTGAACACTACTACTCAGCATTGTAACAAGCTTTTCTCTCAGAGTTAAGATAGCAACCGAACCTTCAAGTAAAGAATGGACAAAGATAACCTGATCAGACACATGGACAGGACAGTTGAGTTGGAGGTGTTTACGGCCGAACTTCAGGATGAAGTTGCCTACGTATCCCGAAGATGGGAATCAGGCCTTACGTATTGTGGTTCAGGTTCACTCAAGTATTAACTCTCTCCTTTTGCGCTCTAACTTTTGCCAAAGTTACCCTTTAGGGTTTTCAACATTGCAAGCTCAGTTTTTCTTTATTTCTAATTTTTCATGCTCTAATTTTTGCCTAGATCGCCCTTCCAGGTTTTCGGCCTAGCGAGCCTCTCAGGGATAGTATTTCTTCAACTTGTCCATGTTGATCGGTTGTGAAAATTCCAGGCCATCCAGGTCCGTGAAAATAACAGCTCTACCCAACTAGATAGTTTTGATGATGTAAGTACCAGTCCAATTGGGTCGGAACTTGTCCCTAGGGTCATGAATGGGAGCTCGGTTGTCTTTCAACACCATATCTCCCTCTTTGAGATTTCGGGACTTAACTGTAGACACCCCATTTTTGACTGTCCTCAAGGCTTGGACGTCACCGCTTGAACACTCGGTGATCCTCTTTGTTTGTGTTCGTCTCGAGTTCTTGAAGGTGTTGGCTGCGCACCTTGCCTCAGGATCTCTCGACTCGACTGTTCCGTGTTTGGTTTTGGCACCAAACACTTGTGTTTTTGCCTTGAAGGGCAGGGAATGGTTTGTTGGCCATCCCCACATCCCACCGGCCTTCCCCTTGCATCACCGGCTGTTTATGGGTGCCACCGGCCATGGTTTCTTAAACCCAATGGCCGGTCGGCACTATATTTGGCCAACCGGCACTTTATTTTGCCGGCGACCTCTTTTGCTAGCCGGTGTGACTCCTTTGCACCCTTGAGGCATGGTGCATGCCAGCTGTGCCAGCTGGAATGCACCATCACTCCTCCCTGTGCAGTTTTTGGCTGGTGTGAACCTTTGAACCCCCTTTCCTTCTAGAAGCTTGAACCCTTTGGCCAAGCTTCTTGGGGAAGCTTGGCCAGCTGTATTAGCTTCTCCAAGAAGCCAAGAACCCTTTGCACCCTTTGCCCCTTTCATCTAGCTTCTTGGAGAAGCCTAGAACCTTGGCCTTTGCCTATATAAGCACTCATCCTCTCCCTTTGTTAAGGGTTAGAGCTTTTGAATCAAAAAACCAGAGCTTCTATATCTATACATCTGATATATCATCCTCTCTCTCTATATCTCCCTCTCTCTTATCCTTAGGGTGTGTTTGGAAGCCTAAAAGTGCATTTTGACCTTACTTTTGCACTAACACACACACCATTACACCTTGCTCCGAGATTGAGAGGAATTGAGGGTTGTTTGTTGAGGTTTTGGACTGATTTTGATCAGTAGAGGGTGGCTGGATCATCTGTTCTTCAAGGGTTCTTCAAGGGTGAGACATTTGCTTTAGTTTCCCCAATCTTGCACTAGTTTTCTACCTGTCTTGCATGCTGATTTAAGCTTTGTGTATAACATAAAAAGTCTTGTATTTTCATGCTTAACATCTTTCATTAAGGGTGTTTTGGCATTGGGGGTCGAACTCCCCCCCTTAGGCCTCTTTTGGCCTATTTTAGTGCCCTTTTCTTTAAGCTTTGTTTACTTTGTTGTGTTGGTCTCCTCACCACTGAAATCCAGTGGATTTTCAGTGGTGATGAAGTGATTTTGAAGTCTTGTGTAGGGGAGGGACACCCCTCTCCCCCTTGTCCTTCTTTTACCTTTGTTTTTGGCTTAAAAGGGCAACATGCATGCTTGGTTGTTTTGGTCCCATCTCAGAGGTTTTTGGGTGTCTTTTAGTCATGTTATATCTCTGTCTTTGGTTGGATTTGTAGCCCTTAGTATGCATCTTATACTTACTTTGTAATTCCTTATCTTGCCTAGAAATGTGCCATGTGTTTAGCCTAGTATATCTTCATGATTTGGCTTAGCTTATTGAAGCTTTTGGTCATGATTTGTCATGCTTTAGGTCTGTTGGCCACTGTTTTTGTCATGTTTGACATGCTTTATATAGCTCCTTTGCATTCTAGAATTTTGGCCTTGAGTAAGTGAGTTATTAGCATGCTTTGGTTAGGTTGTTTAAATGATTTGGAGTCACTTCTTATGCTATTTCAGTCCCTATATCATGCTTGTATGATAGCATTTATCATCCCTTTCATGCCTTGAGGTGTTGTAGTTTTGTGCCTTGAAATGGGCATTGTGCATGCTTGTATGTTTAAGTCACTTGGGTTGCCATTCATGAGGGTTTTGGCGCGTGTTTTAATGCATTAAAACTCTATTTTTGGTTGTTTCATTCATACCATGTGTGGTCATGATAGTTGTGGTAGAAGGCTTCTTTTTATGCCTTAGCCTTATGCTCTTTGGTATGCAAGTTTGCATGAGTATTTGCCCATCATTCCATCACTTTTGGCCACTGTTTTGGGGTGTGGCTGAGGGTCCTCCATCTTAGTGTAAGTCCATGGATCATATATTTGCATCTTGTAGTATGCTCATGACGTTGCATGTTGTGGTATCCTTATGGTTTGTGCATTGTTGCATGCCCACCTCTTTACATACTTGCCTATCTAGTGTGCATTGTAGTGTTGCTTGTAGTGTTGCATGCTAGTGGCATTACCATGTTGTTTGCATGATAGTTTGCATTGCATCACATTTGACATGTTTTGCATCTTAGCTTCTTGTTGCATTTTTGAGCCATGTTTGCACAACATGCATTGCATTGCTTGGTTTGGGGTGTCAACCTAGTGTGAGGGTGAGAGGTGTTCATACTACAAGTGATGAAACACATCTCAACCCTCGGTCACCGAGGCCTTGACTTTGACATGATAGGGTCTTGGTCCTCATTTGTGTGTTGCATGCATTTTACATTGAATGGCAAGTTTGGTCCCTTAGGCTATCATGCACAATTGATGGCCCAAGGATCAAGGACCATGCTCCCCTGAGTTCAATACATGATAGGGAACATGACCATGCTTACATGTGCTTGAAATTCTATGCCATGCACTACCTATCCTCTGTTGCTGTCAAAACTGTTTTCTGCAGGAAGTTTTTGCCGACCGGCAACATTTAGTGCCGACCGGCCATTAGCGAATGGCCGATAAACTTCATCAGCAGCCGACGGCATTTTACCATGGCCGGTGGTCATTTCACTTAGCCGATGGTGTTCTGCAGTACTCATTGAAGATACCCTGGGACTTTGGCAGTTTTCAGAGAAGCAAGGCAGTGAAAACAGATGCAGTAGTGCTATGGAAACGGGTTTCCGGGCAAGAGGGATCGAGCATGCATCATTCGCGCATTCCAAGGCGGGGCTGTGGCCTTTTCTCTTTTGCATTTATTTTGTTAAGTAATTAGAAGTTTTGTAATATTTAATTAATTCAGTATTATTTGTTCGGACTGTAATATTTATTTGGTCCCTCCGGCGAGGGCGAATCTGTAATAAGTGTGGGTGCGTGTGTGTATGTCTTCCAACCCCACGTCTTTCTTCCCTTTTATTTACCTGCTTTCAATGGTTAGTATTAGGGCATATTTAAATTAGCATACCTTATTGCTATGCATGCGTGCATCCATACATTTGCTTTACATACATCGGGCTCGGCGCATCATGCTAACTGCATCTGTATTTCAATTCCAAGTTGAATACGTGTTAGTTGTAGTATTTCACATGTCATCGTAGATAGCCGAGCCTATCTTAGTTGCATTCTGCATGTGTTGCATCAGCCATCTTAAACTAGGATCATGCACTTGATTACTAACTAGTTTCCGTTTTGGCTTGGAGTACTAGGTAAGCTTTTATGCTTTAGCATATCGCATGCATGTGAATGTTGCCATAATAGCATGATTACCATGAGGCTAGCTGCTTATGTGATATAACTGCTTGAATGCCTGTGGATGGAGGTCAAATTACCTAAATTGGAATAATGCATTAAAACTGAGAGTTTTAAGCCCACTAGTTAGTGGCAAAACCATCTTTTCTAAAGCCCACTTGAGAGTGGCAAAATCTGCATTTTAACCTACTTGCGAGTAGCAAACCCTTTTCAAAACAAACATGAAATGTTTTGTTCCAATTTAGGCGATTTGGTCTATACTTATTTGCTGTGCGCATAACGTAGTAATTCTAGGCTAATAACCGGAATAAGAACACATAATGTTTTCAAAAACAAGATATCATGGTTAGTAGAGGCCGATCTTCGGATCGGGCGAGAGGGGGTGCTCATAGCTGACCTTCCCCAATCGTACCCAAGCTCCCAAGCCAAGGCAACTTTGGTGATGACGGACACGTGGCCTTTGACACCGAGTCAGGGTTTCCTAAATTTCCCCATTAAAAAATATTTAGGTGGCGACTCTGTATCTGGCGAAGCAGTCCATGTTTGGCACTTCTTTCAAAAATCTGTTTTCAAAAGTGATTTGCCGGATTTGGACTCTTTGGTTCAGATTTAGAACCGTGACAAATTCGAGTCCGAACTGTAGCAAGGTCCCCCGCGGACTTGTTACATTAACCTTCTTGTTAAAAGCCCTAGCAATTCTGCGTTGATAGCCTTGAACATGATACAATGCTTTCAGCCTTCTCTTATCAAACAACATCAGCTCTTCGAATCTACTCCGTTGCCAGTCCGCCTCTGCTATCTGACACTCAGCCATAACTCGCAGCGACGAGACTTCTATTTCAATTGGCAAAACAGTTTCCATCCCGTAGACAAGAGAATAAGGAGTTGCTCCCGTAGACGTCCGGATTAAAGTTCTATAGCCTAGAGTGCGAATGGCAATTTATTTGGCCAGTCTCTATAGGTCTCAACCATCTTCTGCAAAATATTCTTAATGTTCTTGTTGGCAGCTTCAACAGCTCCGTTGATTTGCGGCCAATATGTAGATGACTTGTGAAAAGCCACATTGTATTTCTCTAACAAGTCAATCACCTCTTTCTTGAAGTGAGAGCCATTATCTGATATGATCTCATTTGGGACTCCATATCGGCAAATGATATTGTTTCTAATGAACTTGACCACATGCGATGCTTTCAACACTACATAGGACTGAGCTTCCACCTACTTTGTAAAGTAATTAATTGCCACCAAAATGTATTCATGCCCATTCGACCCTTTTGGTGTGACAACCCCGATGGCATCGATTCCCCAGACTGAGAAAGACCATGGCGAAGTCATGTTGTATAGCTTTGAAGGCGGGATATTCATGCGATTGGCATGAATTTGGCATTTGTGGCATCGCCGAACAAAACCAACAAAATCCTCCTCCATAGTGGACTAGTAGTAACCTTGCCTGAGAATCTTCCGGGCCAGCATCACTCCGTTCATGTGCGCTCTGCACTCTCCCCCATGGACAGCCTCCATCAGGCGCTTTGACTTATCTTCTTCAACACACAACTTGTGCATTCCCAAATGACCTCTTTTGTACAATTTATCTCCGCAGATGATAAATTGGACAGCCATTCGCCGTATTCCCCTTTTGTCCTTAGCATTTGCCCCTAGTGGATAAATCTCCTTTTCCAAGAAGCTCCAAATATCGTAGTACCAAGGTTTTTTGTCTTGTGCTTCATCTATTGCGGCGATAGTTTCATAGGCCAACGTGTATCTCTACTCAATGATAATCGGACGCATCCAGACTCCAAGTGGGATGTTTACCATGGATGATAGAGTTGCTAAAGCATCAACGAACCTATTGTTCTCTCTCAGTAGATGCGTGAAAGTCAGCTTTTCAAACCTAGGAATCAGAACGTCCAGGGTTTGGTGATAAACCTTCATTTTTTCTTTTTTCACCTTCCAGTCTCCATTAGCTTGAGAAACAACTAGATTCAAGTCCCCGATAACATCCAACCTTTTTGCCCCTAGTTCCAGGGCTGCTTCTAAACCAGCGATACATGCCTCATATTCTGCTTCGTTATTGGACACCTTGAACTAGAGTTTGAAGGCTAAAGGTATATGGAAGTCGTCGAGTGCTATCAGCAACACACCTATCCCATAACCGTATTGATTGGACGCTCCGTCAAAGTACATCGTCTAAGTCTCCTCCTCAACTTATAGAATGGCTTCATCTGGGACAAGTATTCTACTGCTTCATCCCCTTCTACTAGGTGATCTGCCAGGAACTCTACTACAGCTCTCCCCTTGACCGACTTCTGGGTAACATACTTGAGGTCGAATTCGAAGAGGAGAAGCAACCAATGAGCTAGCCTACCCATAAGCACTGGTTTCTCAAAGAGATATGTGATGGGATCTAATCTCGAAACCAGAATTATGGAGTGAGCTAACAAGTAGTGCCTCAACTTCTTGGTGGCCTATACCAAGGCTAGGCAAGCTTTCTCTAACGGAATGTAGCGGGTCTCATAATCCAGCATTTTCTCGCTCAAATAGTAGATGGCTTTCTCCACCCTATCCTCAGATTCCTGAGCAAGCATGTATACCATTATTGTGTCTGTTACTGACAGATACAAAATCAAAGGCTTCCCCGGCTCTAGCAGCGACAACATTGGCGGATTCTGGAGGTACTGTTTAATCTGCTCAAAAGCGAATTGACATTGATCATCCCACCAGAATTTCTTTCCTTTCTTCAAGAGACCAAATAGTGGTTCACAAGTCAAGGTTAATTTAGAAATAAACCGTCTTATGAATTGCACTTTACCCAGAAAGCCTCGCACCTCATTTTCAGTCCTTAGTGGCGGCATTTCTAGGATGGCCTTGATTTTGGAAGGATCTACCTCGATGCCTCTCTGTGTGATCAAAAAGCCCAGCATTTTCCCTGCTGTTATGGCAAAAGTACATTTCTGCGGATTTAACCTTAGTCTGTATTCTCTAATCCATTGAAAGAATTTTTTCAAGGCAGTGTAGTGGCCCTCTCTTTCTTTGGACTTGACAATCATGTCATCCACGTACACCTCGACCTCTTTGTGGATCATATCATGAAGAATGGTGGTTGCAGCCCTTTGATAGGTAGCCCCTGCATTCTTCAACCCAAACAGCATAACCTGATAGCAGTAGGTTCCCCACGGCGTAGTAAATGCAGTTTTCTCTCTGTCAACGAGTGCCATCAGAATTTGGTTATACCCGAAAAACCCGTCCATGAAGGATAGCAATGCATGACTTGCAGTGAAATCCACTAATTCATTGATGTGCAGCAAAAGAAAGTCGTCATTCGGACTGGCTCAGTTCAAATCCTGGAAGTCCACACATACCCAGATTCTACCATCCTTTTTCGGCATTGGGACGATGTTGGCCAACCAAATCGGATATTCAGATACTAATAAGAAACCTGCTTTATCTGCTTGGTTACCTCTTCCTTGATCTTCAACGCCCAATCCGGACGGATTCTTCGCAACTTCTGCTTGACGGGTCGGGCCTCGGGGTCAAGAGGGATTTGATGCTGTATAATCTCAAGATCAATTTCAGGCATGTCTTTGTAAGACCACGTGAAAACATCTTTGAACTCTTTTAATAAAGCGACTAAGCATTCGCGCTCCTCCGAAGACAACGTGGACCCGATTTGGACCAGACGCGGATCTTTCTCAATACCCACGTTAATGGCAATGATTTCATCAGCATAGGGTTTTGCAAACCTCTCCTCCTCTTGATTAATCAAGCTTTTCAAAACCAGAGGAATTGCTTCCTCTTTATTTTCATTAAAATTTTAAAAATCTTAGTCAATACAATAAACAAGCGGCATGGAGAAATACTCAGAATCAGCAGCGGCATTCTCATTCATAAGATCCAGCTCCTTGGTTACAACCGGCTCAAAAGCAAAAGAAAAAAGAGGACCTGTACAAGACCTTGGCATCCTGGTTATCACCCCCAGGAATACCAGACTCGGACTCAGAATAACCGGAATCTAATTTCGACTCCATAGACTCTGTGGAATCAGATTCTGGCTCATCACCTGACTTAGAACTAGATAGGTAGCCCTCCTCTAGCTACCAGACAAGAGATGGTGCTTCAGATGCATCCAAAATGCTGCTGGATAGGTGCACACAAAGTTGGTCCCCGATCATGGAGATGGTAAGGTTATCCCCTAAGTTCTCTAAGTCGGCTGGAGGATCTGTAAGGCGACATGCTAGTGCTGTCCCTACTCTAAGCTCGCTATTTTCCGAGTCACTTTCCATGCTCTACTCAGCTCCAGTACTTGGCTCAGCCTTTTCCTCGACATTACTATCTTGCAACTACAGGTCAAAGACGATTTCGAAGCTAGGAATACGCTGCTTCGCAAAATTCATCCAGGGCTCGAGGAAGCCGCAAAAGGGGAAGTCTTCACCCTCCCAAACAAAGTGGCCATTCAACGTTCCCTGGATTGGCCTATGAACGAGCTCATAATGTTTCCCAGCCTACTTGGCTCTGGCTCTACCTGACATCTCTTCTCTTTTCCTGACCCAATCCTCTTTTATGGGTAAATAACCCAGGCTAAAGGCATGCGGATTATGCGACACATCAGCCACTTCTTCCAAGCCCCATTCCTGGAACATGTTGCAATTTATTCACAAAATAAACAGACTGGGCACTGACATACATGCCCTCATCTGCTGCTGTAGACACCCCATTTTGACCGTCCTCAAGACTTGGATGTTCTTGTAGGTACATCCAATGACAAGTTTGATTGCTCGTCGAGCACTCGAACTCCACGGCGGAGCGCTACAAGTTTGAGCTTTCCAAACCCTGTATCAGTTCTATCTCATTTTTGGACCATGCTTTGATCCTTTTAGCATATTACTTTTGGAGCACTGCTGGCCACTTTTGGGCACTGCCGGCCATAGACTTTGGCCTGCCGGCTATTGATGTGCCCTGCCGGCCATCAATGAGCCCCTGCCAGCCATCACTGATGGCCGGCCGACCACCAGTGCATCAGTAGATATTTTGTGATATTTTGTGCCAGCTGTTTGTACAGTTTGGAGCATCTTCTTGCACGTGGATGGTTGGATCTTTTCAAGAGGATTTTGTATCTTCTATATATAGAAGTCATTCTCTTGCATGTAAAGGGTTACAAAAATTTTGTGAGCAAAATTTCTTTCTTTCTCTCTAGAATCCTCTCTCTCTCTCTCTCTCTCTCTCTCTCTCTCTCTCTCTCCCTATTTTGTGCTTGAAAGTGGGAATTCTCTACATATTTGCATACAACCCCTTGACCAAACACCTTCATCTTGGAGTTGTGTTCTTGGATGCCTTGTTTGAGCTCCTCAGGTTGGTTTTAGTTCAGAGTTGTGGCTGTTTTGTTGCTGTGCTTCAAAGGTATAAAGCCTACCCCTTTTAAGCTTTCTTTTAATTGATTGCTTAGCCATCTCTTTACATGGCTTTGACCTAGTTTTTAAACCATAAAAAACTCTGTTTTTAAGGTTTTAAAATGGTGGTTCGAGTCTTGTTGAGTTAGAGGGTTGTCTTCTCTCTTTACTCTTTGGCTTGTGAAGCCTTTTGTGCCATTTTTCAAAGCTTTTAAGTCAACCTTTTTTGGCCTTTTAATCACTGAATTCCAAGGGAATTTCAGTGGTAGAAAGTGTGTTTTGAGGTCCAAAATAGGAGGGGGTGGCCTCCCCTTCTTGTGTCTTGTTTGCAAGTGTAGATAGCCTAACATGTGAGCAAGTCTTTCTACCTATTTGTGACTTGATCTTACCATGTTTTAGGCTCTGATTTGGCCTACTTTAATTCTGTTTCGAGCCCTTTTGGTCATATGAGCCTTGCGTTGCATGGTTGTAGTGTAAATGCCTTCACTAGCTTAGTGATTTAAGGCCTCTAACATGTTGTGCATGTGTTGCTTGCATGTTGTAGCATCATTTAACATGTAATTTTAGTGCATATATCTCTGGCACACTCTCACATATTTCACTCTTTCATTGCTTTTGAGAGTTGTGCTTTGAGCCTTGTTTATGAGCCAACATGTGAGCATGTTTTTCTTGCCTTTTATGCTTCTATCTCAGCATGTTTTAGCCACTATTTTGGCATGTTGTAGCTCTGTTTTGAGCTGGTTTGGTCTGTTGAGCTTGATATTGCATGCCTCTAGTGTAGTGCTCTTCACTAGCTTTAGTGTTTTTGACTCTTAACATGTTGTACATCAGTTGTTTGCATATTGTAGCATTATTTTGCATGCCATTTCATCACTAAAAAGTCTACAACCTCCCTCCATTCTTCACTTTTCATTTTATTTTGAAAGTGATCTTGAGCCCTTGTTGGCTTGAGTGTGAACTTGAGGCTCTCATGCCTAATGGTTTTAACTCTCTCTTGAGTGTTCCTCCTAACCAACAGCATGAGGCCTCTTTCATGCTCAAGACACTTGTGGCTTAGGCCATCTTTCCAATTAGAGGACTTTCACATTGGACTTAACCGGTTAAAAAATGACTTGGTAATGTAAAATGTGTAAACAAGAATTAGACAAGTAAAACAAGACTAAGATAAGCATGTTGTGTTTGCATTGCATGTGTTCAATCGGACGTTATATTAAACACAAGGCAGATTGGTCCATTTCATACTCAAAGTGATGAAATGAACCAATCTCCTTTGTCTCTATTGCGTTTGATCATCCATGATAAGGTAGTGGTTTAGAGTCTTGTTTTGTGTATTTATTGAAAGTGTACAACTTGGATCTTTGGCCATCATGCATTGAAAATGCTTGATTGGTGATTTTGGATCCAAGAGTACCACTCCTTTGATGTTTTGAGATGATAAGGAGGTGCATAGTACAAACATATCCTTGGAAAACCCTCCATTTTCCTCTGTCTGTGCTCTGGTGCAGTGTGGTGATTCAGCACATCAGTGGCCGGCAGTGGCACGCTGATGGCCGGCAGTGCTTCATCCTTGGCCAGCAGCACACACTCTTGGTCAGCAGATGGCCGGCAGGCCACTGGTGAATTCCTCAGCATTGGTTTGGTAAGGTGGAGCAGAAAGTTCTTGGAGTAACCCTGCAAACAGAGCCTCTCAAAAGCAAACAAGTGGATTTTTCGGGGCGAAAACCGAATGCATGCATCTTCAACTTCCTAAAGCAGGTTGAGGCAGTGTAGTTAATACTTTACATGTTTAGTTAGCATGAATTTGTAATTTAATTAACTAGTTGTTAATTAGTTAAGTGTTGTAATAATTAAGTAGCTTAGCTTAGCTATTTCTTTATTTTGATTTGTAATAATTAGTCTAATTAGTTTAATTAGATTAGTTTGATTATCTTAGCTTAGTATAGCTTAGCTCTTATTCATTCGGACCCTCCTTTGCGAGGGCGCAAGGTTGTAATAAGTGTGCGTGTGTATGTGCATGTCTTCCAACCCCACTTCTTTCTCCTTTTTACTTAACCGCTTTCGATGGTTAGTTTAGGGGCATTTTCGATTAGCATACCTTATGATTGCACGTTTGCATCATTCATTTGTCTTGCATGCACCGGGCTCGACGCATCATTCAAACTGCATTGTATTTCAATACTTATTTGAATACGTGTATCAAATTGTTGCATTCATATGCTATATTAGATAGCCGAGCCTATTTAGTTACATTATTGAATGTGTTGCATTAGGCATCTTGTATAGTTAGGATCATGCATTGTTTCTAACTAGCTTTTGTTTTGGCTTGGAGTACTCTATAAGTTTTACGCTTTAGCATACTTGCATTAGTGTAAGTGTTGCCATGATAGCATGCTTGCCATGAGGCTATTTGCTTAAGTGATTAACTGCATGAATGCCTGTGGGTGAAGGCTTTGTTGCTTGAATTGGAACAATTCGACGATTGTGAGTTTTAAGCCCACTTTGCGAAGTGGCAAATCATGTTTTTAAGCCCACTTGAGGGTGGCAAATCCGCGCTTTAGCCCACTTGCGAGTGGCACTTTCAAACCATTTTCGAAAACAAACATAAGTTGATTTGTTCCAATTCTCGCGATTTTAGTCTATACTTGTATGTATGCGTCACATAGTAAAGTTAGCTAATAATCTAGATAAGAACACATAAGGTTTATAAAACAACATATCATGTTTAGTAAAGGCCGATCCTTTGATCAGGCGAGCGAGGGTGCTCATTTAAGGACCTTCCCCTCTCGTACCCAAGTTCCCGAGCCGAGGCAACTTTAGTGATGATGGACACGTGGCCTTTGGCACGAGTCAGGGTTTTCTAAATTTCCTAAAAACAAAACATTTAGGTGGTGACTCTGTAATCTGGCAAAGCAGTCCATGTTTGGCACTTTTTTATTCAAAATCGATTTTCCAAAACGATTTGCCGGATTTGGACTCTTTGGTGTTTATCAGTCTCACATTGCACTTTGTGAGATTAGATTCAGAACCGTGACAGGAGTCCGAACTGTAGGAGACCAATTCACGCCTCTCCGAAATGGGGGCGCACAAAGAAAGTCGAGTCCATAGTTTTCTGGCGACTCCGCTGGGGATTTAGAGAACTTGACTCAAACTCATGATATGTTGTTTTATCCACATTTGTGTGTTTCTTTACATTGCATTTGCATAGGTGCGCCTAAGTCACAGTGTTTGCCATCTGCTATTCCTGAACAGTTTGTCGGAGGCTTGCTTGGAAAAGCGTTCCATAAGGCTAACCAGTTACGGGCTCTGCCACGATGGGAACACAAACCTCGGATTTGGACTATCGCTGTACCGTTTGATCCTCCTTTCACTTCTCGGTGTTAGAAGCGAGAGGTATATTAGGTGGTCTTGCTGAGGCACCCTTTTTGGACCAATTGACCTAGTTGCATATCGGAAGCCGTAGAGACTATTCCAAACTAGAACAGGTTGCTCACCCAAATATAGGATTGTTTAAAACCACATGCGTGCGTAGTGAATCCCTAGTTCCTGATGAAACTAGGACAAGGAAACCCTATCCCACCATAGGGGTGTTTTGGCTCTCACTTGCTTTATATGTGTTGTTAGGGTGTGTCTCTACAAGAATGTACGTATCAGTTGCAAGTCTGGGTATCAGTTTGAGAATATCAGTTTTGAGGCAGAAAAATTGGGGGGCAGAAATCAGTATTTGAGTACAGATTGTCCAGCTTATGATTTCAACTGTGTGTTGTCTTTATCTAAGCCGAGGTACTGTGCGCTTGCTGATTTTTGTTTCCTTTTTGCTTTATTTTTCTTT